>JAAXCT010000904.1:0-293365 GCA_012490785.1 Eragrostis nindensis
TCCACAAATGACACTATTTATCGAATGTTCAAGGGTTCAACTGTAAAAATAGCCTGAACGCCAAGGCCTGAACGAAGTGAACCGCCGCTGCGGCGCTCACACTGCGGCGGCGTCAGAGGACCAGCAGCCAAGGATGCTTGCCCTGGCGGCGAGCCGCCGCCTCCTCCATCTCCGGCCGGGGATGGAGCTCCTTCAGACCCGTTCCTATAGTCCACTCTCCTCCTGGTACTTCTCTACCCTGACCCCCACGCGCCGGGCCTAATCGCATCGATTTATCAGCCCCAAATTCACGCCCTCGTCAAAATGTTTCCTTCTGTTGAAGGGCAATGGGGGTGGCCCGTTTTCGCCATGAGCCTCCGCGCCGGAAGCTCGTGAGCTGCCAGCAAGGTTCTTTCGAAGAGGGGGATACGGGTGAGGCCGTAGAGCTGCTTCAGTGCTCTTTTGCTAGTGTTCTTTAACCTTTCTTCTTGTTCTTTCCGGACAGCGATGGATAAGGCTATGCCGAGTACGGATGATCAGTTAGGTCATTGCAAGGATGGCACCACAGATCCCATGGAAAATAACTTCGCCGATGAGTTTATGCAGCTTTCTTTGGAAGAGGGGAGCGATGACGTGTTGTGGAATCAGTGAAAGCGTGATGAGAGATGTGCAGAAATCTGCAATTGAAATGCTCGCAGCCAGGTAAGAACTGATACACGACCTTATACTGAACACACATAGAGATGTTGGTGGAATCACACAAAAAACTTTGCTGCAAAGCAACATATTGCTCAGGCTGTTGCTGCATGCTGTGCTACTCCAGCTAAGCATTGTATTGGATTAAATCTGGTGTTGCTTTGCTGCAAAGCAATTATTGCTCAGGCTGTTGTTACGCGAATCCAGCTAATATAATGTGCTGGATGTGCCAATATCTGGTTTTTGTTTCTTTTCGAGAATGTTGTCTCGACGTCACCGCTTAAAAAATTGGAGGGAGTAGCATACATCGTCTAATCCATGTTTCTATTCTACTAATTCTGGTCACTGAACTTTGCTTCTCGTTGTCTTATTGCCACTTGCTGTTGAAATTGAGAACTTACTATTGACATTTTTCTTGGGCAGAGCATACACAGTTTCTGAGCTTAGGAAGAAAACTGCGAGGTAAAAATTATCCTGTTGATGCAGTTGATTTTGTTGCTGAATTCAAGTCAAGGTTAAATTTGTTCTCCTGTTGAATGTGCTTACACTAGAAGTTCAGTACAAATGGATCATTGTCCCAGTTAAAATGAACTGGAGCGGATGCAGAACTTTTCATTTTCACCCGTCGTAGTGGACTGCTTAACGATTATCTAAATCTGATCTGCATCCACCAATCCAATTACTCCGGCATGGAGAATCCCACATTTGTGAAGGGCCTTCTATTTTTATGCCAGAAATTTGATGTTAGATCTAACCCATTAACTGATATAGCAATGCAGTCGGCATTAATATGTTGTTCCAAAGAGTATCGCTCTCATTGCTTAAGCAAGTGCTTATATATATATATTCCTTACAATATTTTCATTTTTTACTGAAGGTTGAATGATGGCTTTTATGCGGAATCGTTTTCGCGATCACGGTGGCTGTCATCAACTTGGGGTCCAAGGCGTATAAAACAGGCTAGTATTTCTCTCTCTCTCTCTATCTCTCTTATCCAATTTTATTACTGAAGCCTTTGCTCTGAGTCATTACTTGTACCTTAGGTAGGATGAATTTTCACATTATTTTCATGATCCATTAATTGCTAATCTGCATTGTGAATTTGCTGGAACTGTCTCGAGTAAGCATAATCTCCGTACCTGAAATTGCAACAAAGCGGGGAAAAAGTAACTTTGCAAAGCTCCTTAATATTCTCATGGCTTTGGGGGGGGGGGGGGGGGGGGGGGGGGGGGGGGGGGGAGAAATCTGCTGCCTGTGTTTTGGCACCTCCTTTTTGTGAATTTTTTATAGCAGTCATATTGATGTGACATGGCCCGTTCTTCAATTAGGCACTTCGTCAAAAGGGGGTGCCAGAGGCAGAAGTAGACCAGGCAACAAGAAGTGTGTTCCAGGATGGACATGGCCATGCAAACCAGACAACGTATGGCATATCAGATGCTTCGATGGATCATCTCTTCGCTCAGGCATCTAAACAGTGGCAGCGCGGGCAAAGCTTAACCCTGGAGAACCGCCGTGCACGTGTTGTCAGGTGGCTTCAGTATCGAGGCTTCAACTGGGCTGTGACCAACGCCATTGTCAAGAAGCTGGAGGCAAAGCACCCTCCTTGACTTTGAGCCTTCTGGTTACATTTTAGTATTATGTTGTGTCCAGTTTAGTTGGCTATCTAAATGCCTCTCTGTGCTCTATCTGGTTCCTAATGAACCTGACCTTTCAAAAAATTGGAGAATATGATGTTTGAGATGCGAATCAGAGGTGTCATGTGAAATTTGCGTGATGGAATAGTGATGCTTCTAAGGTTCAAAATGCAAATTAAACCAAAACAAAAGTTGCAGCTAAGTGTGAAATTCGAAACACAAATCAAACTATAGAAAATAATAAGAGTGGCTGATACCAGTCATCAACCCGTGTATTTGTTCACTTTCTGTTGGTCAACTGGTGTATTCCACATCTACTGTTGTATCTTTATCAAATCGAAGAATTCCTACTTTTGCAAAACCTAAACATTGCATCACGGTATCAACAGTATTGTGACAAACGAGATACCAGATACAATTATTCGAGATTTTCACTGTGATGCATCAAGAATGAATCAATTGAGCAAACGTTTTTTTTTTTTTTGACACCATTGAGCAAACGTTACTAGGAAGGAGAATTATCAGAAGAATTTAGGCATGTATTTTTTTTCTGCACAGTACGTGCACGAGTTGCTGAAGATTGTAAAAATGTTTGCTCTAGGCACTTCTTGTCCTCATGATGATGGTGTGCAATGTTGGGGCAGCCGATTCAGTTATTGAGTTGTGTAGAGAAGATTCTTTCGAAGTTCTTGGCTTGGCGAGAAACAAGTTTATTCCTCCTGAAGTGTCTACTGCAGTCAAAATCTTGCTCCTTCGGTTGACAAACAAGAACCACGAAACGCTGTAACAAAAGATGCAATGTTTAGGTTTGCATCAAAACGGTATCAACATGTTTGCGTTTTGTCACAAAATACTGCAAACCCTGGGGTTCGCGCGAAACTCTCCGCTTCGCGCCGCCGGTTCTCGGTCTGTATTTATCAACTCCGAGCTGCCTCGCCCGTCGCCGCCGCCTACCTGCGTCTATCGAGGGAGGATGGTCGGATTTTGAAACGACGGCCAACCCGGGGTGGTGAGAGAAACGCCTCCTCTGCTTCTTGCCGTGGCTGAGCGCCGCTGTTCCTGCGCTCCTCTCCTTCGTCTTTCCTCCTCGACTATATGCTGCCGCACCTCTCCCATCGAGATCGACGACGCACCTTCCGTTGGTTCGTGCACAGATGGAGCCCAAGGAGCTGAACGGCTACTGGACACGGCCAAGCTCAGTCGGGCATTCGAAGCTCGGATCCTTGCTGCAGCATCAAGTAGATTCTGCATCAAGAACTTGGTAGCTGTGCACACGACCCTTGCAGTCTCGGTACTGAATTTCAGAAAGCTGATTTCTAAATTGCAACAGAGTCGAGCTAGTCAGTCAGGTCAATAATTCGGATTGGTATTGGAGCAGCTGGCCTCTGCACTTTTCTAGCAAAAACGATTCTGCCAGGGGATCAGAATGTTGGCGCAGCCCGGAACTCATGCACTCTCATCGCTCACGAACGGACGCGAGGTAGACGAAGCAAGCGTTAGCCGGCGACGAAACGCCGTGGCCACTGATGATGCGGCCTGTATCTTGGCTTTATTTATTGAACTGGACTGGCATGAACTCCCTGACCGAACAGACTCAAGTCAGGTTTATTCCCATCACAGAACTGCCGACCAGATGGGCCTCAACGGGGAAGCTCTTGAGGAGGAGCGGATGGAAGTGGTGTTGGTCATGGCCTCGGCGAACAGCACCACAGTGGCGAGGAGGATCACGACGAGAGGGACTGCATTTGTGTGCCTTCGCTGCAGTCATTGACGTGCTTGCTGACAACTGAACAAATGGGAACGTTGCAGGTTCCAGTTCAAAGTGGAATTGAAAATAAGATTGAAGCCAAACAAATGTACTTAACTCGGTTCAGTTACATCATATATCGGCTAAGAACTATGGCTGGCCCAGACGATGTGGGTGTCATGCCTATGTGAATAGTTGCAACCAAAACTGAACAAAAAATCGTATATCGAAACATCAAAACAAAGTTCAAAAACGGCATCAAGAATGACGCCATCTCTATCTAATAGGCGGATCGAATGGCGTTTTTGTTTTATTATTTCTTTGACGACGGATCATTGCAACAGGAGAGCGGCACTTGATCGCCTCCTCCTTTACGCGTCCGCAGCACTGGGCGCCTCAGAAGGGCTGGAGTCGCTGGGCGCGTCCGCTGGAGCGTCGGCCGGGGCATCCGCCGGGCTGGGCGCGGGCGGTCCCCGCTCGATGACACGGAGGCGCCCGAGGTGCTGATCGAGGCGGTGACTTTCTTGGCCTCGGCGAGCGGCGCCACCGCGACGGCGGCGAGGAGGATCACGACGAGCTCGAGGGCGCGGGCCATGGCCGGCGTTGGCGAGCTGCGTTGGTGACCGCGAGTGGTGCGAGAAGCAGACAATTGGCAAGGCGAGTTTGTGTGCTTCGCGTGGGGGCTGATGCGAACCAAGGCGCTAGGCTTTTATACGTGAGGTGAGAGACGGTGACTATTTGGCTGGCGCCGTGGAGCGACATGCGTGTTGGCATGTCTCGGGCGATGATGCACGTCGTAGGGGCTTTGCCGAACGAGAGCATGGCCGTTTTTAGCCATTGCCCGCGGGGTGGTGCGACGTGTGGTGACTCCGACGATTCTTTCTACTTCCGGTAGATGCGTTCCGACTCCGGCCGGGCGTCACGCGTTCCAGCTCGGACAGGGGACAGAACGAACGGGGACGAAGTGAGAGTGTTCTGTTCTGCTTAATGTTTGACTAGTAGCTGTGGCGCGCCCGTCTAAGATTCATTCACACCGAAGGCAACATCACAATTTGGATTGAATATAGCTACCTTTTCATCAATGGATAGTCTATAAAGGAAGAGAAGCGTCTGAAGTTCAGGAAAGGAAAAAGAAATAATCACAGCACGGCACTCTCTCGACATTCGTGTACATCATGTATCAAAAAAAAGACTACGTCACATATTACATTACAAAGAATAGAAATATGACAACACGATTACATCAACATCATACAGGGATTAACCTACCACTTTCATTTGAGCAGAGAGATTCAAGCATGCATGTTTAATGATGTTGTAACCTCAAAGCCATGAAGAAGCAACGACCAACAGTTGTACCCCTAAAATCCATGTATAAAACTAATGAGATAAATTGTTCAGTCAATTTATTGGTACATGGGACACATTACACATTATCACACTCTTCTGTTGTTGCGAGACACAAAAAAAAAAAAGAGAATCGTTACACATTACACATTGAAGGCTAATATTTCAGTATGGGCCGAATAAAATGATGAACAGAAATGTCTTGGACGAGCTTGAGCACCATGGTGTGTTCACCGAAAAACATGAACTGCAAACAAAATATTGGTTGGAAACTTGTCTCTGTCTGGTTCAGATTAGGCCAAGTTCTTACAACTGTATCCCGTATGAAAGGCTTCAGAACAAAAGTAGTCAATTCGTATGTGTTGTAATAAAGACATTACAATGTTAGCACAGAGATCATGTTTAGTAATACTGCACTATAACTCCAAGTCATCACTGGGACATATTTCAGAATAATATATCCTTTGCCTTGCCAACCTATCACATGCAACAGCAGCTATAAATGGTTCAGGGAGTTAAGAGAACCCAACACAAGATTTGTTTGACATTTGATTCCCTGTAAATCAGCATATACTCTAGGTAGGTCTTGTTGAGAGAGAGAGCCCAAGCTATAAATGAGCTATATGAATTAAGATTTGAAATCATAAAGAGAAGGATGTGCAGAACTGTAACGGAGAGCAAGCAATCTAATTGTTGTGTCAGTAAT
Source organism: Eragrostis nindensis (assembly GCA_012490785.1). NCBI lineage: Eukaryota > Viridiplantae > Streptophyta > Magnoliopsida > Poales > Poaceae > Eragrostis > Eragrostis nindensis. The sequence goes on from JAAXCT010000904.1 coordinate 6,110, forward strand.
ATCAGTTAATTATCAAGAACGACATTGTTGATCATATTAGTTATGAAATGATGATGCGATGCCTTTAATGCCAAATATAACAGGAGTCCATGATATGTTTGAAGGCAAGCTCAACAGGTCAACATGCTGCTGCACCTTATCAACCAAATGGGCAAACAGAGTCATACAAGAAACAGTGGACGCAAAAGTCAACAAGTAACATGACATGTTGAATGTACAATAGAAGATACCATCAAAGTGAATCAGTCAGCAGACAAGGAAAATAAGAATTTCTCTTCTTCACAATCAAATTCAATTAATGCATAGTCATGGCTGAACAATATTGACTTAATCAAATACTGTAAAAATAAATAATTAGACTCCTATCCTATGCATCAAAATTTAAGATGTAGTCTGCTTTTAGAAATAGCTCCTAGAAACAGGGAAAACAGCAACTGAGAAGTAAACAAATACACTGATCAAAATATTCACTTAAAAGAAAAAATGTTCAGGATCAAAGGCATCCTGCAGAAGATATGCATGCATCGCTTTGCTATCAATTTTCATTTTAGACATTAAAGGACACTATGCTACAGAAAACAGAACTGCATGGGTATGTGCAACCTCTTTCTGAACAGTAGTTTCTTTCTTACTAATTTTGTTAGCACAGAAACATGGCAACATCTGAAATGATTATAATTTTCAAAGAGTAAAATGCACCCCAGGTCCCTAAACTATTGGCCGGTGGTCATCCAGGTCTATAAACTCTTAAAGTGTACACCTGAGTCCTTAAACTATTTTTAGATGGTCATTTAGGTCCACAAACTTTTAAGTGACCACCTGAGTCTATAAACTATTTATGTTGTGTCAACCAAGTCCATTTTCAGGAGACAAAAACATCCAACCTGCATATGACGGATGGAGACATAGCATATAGTCTTACTTTTTTTTTCTTGTCACCCTCACACGCCGTTGAAGTACCCACCACTGGCACTATCACATGTGATGGTGGATGAGGTATATGTGAACCACGGAGTCATCTATGAGAGTAGTGACTCTATTTTTATGAGCGACCTCGTGCTAGGGGACACAGGTTGGAGGGGAGTGCATCAACGTAACTTTGAACCTCGCACCCGTCGGAGTAAAGTAATGTTGCAGTGAGAATCCCAATCCCTTGCCTCCTCAACCGTGATGGATACGACACAATATATAGCTCCTTCAAGAGAGGGTGAGATGTTGGTAAAGAAAAAGAAGTGAAGATCCTTTATGCTAATATGTCTTCATAATAGCACGCCCACGTCATATGCTTTTTTGCCCGGAGGGGTATGGTCCTGGTTGACACGACATAAATAGTTTATGGACCTAGGTGGTCACTTAAGAGTTTGTGGACCTAAATGACCATTCAAAAATGGTTTAAGGACCCAGGTGGACACTTCAAGAGTTCATAGACCTAAATGACCATCAGCCAATAGTTTGAAGACCTGGGATGCATTTTACTCATTTTCAAAATAAGAATGAACATTAGCATCAGGCCTATAGGTGTCAATATGCTTCCTGTTGGGATAACAAACTGAAAATTGGTTTTCTTATGATCCATCTTTCTACTGTCAAAATACTAACCATACAAGAAGAGAAATGCCACCATTTTTCATTCGAAATATAGTAAATGTCATCAATATGTGAAATCAGTATTGTGTATATGTTGTACTATAGGAAAGTGAGGTCCTTGTTCACCTTCAGCATGCCTGGTAAGATCAATGAATAATGTAATTTAGTCAACTTCACCTCTGTAGGAAGCAGAGATGCTATGCCATAAATTAGAACTGAACATTGGTGTTTTTTTTTCATAAATTTAGAACTTAACAAAGTAGGATATATGATATTATTTTTGCTCAAAGAAACAACCTAGTATATTTGAGATTTCTGCTATCTATCATATATCAGAACATCATGAAAAAAATATACGGCCAGGACACAAAAAGTCATCTATCCAGTTAGGACTTTTTTCCAAGATAGTTCAAAATGGTGCTCCTAAACTCCCTCTAGGTTTGTTGCCGAAAATCTGAAACTATGCCAAATGCCAGCGCAAAATAATTAGAACCAGTTGCTTGAATTAAAGGAACACACATCAATCATATAGAGCATGTCCATTTCAACCACTATCAGGAAACATGCAGCTGTCTACCAAATCAAGGAGCAGCAGTAGTAAGAGCTTGTACCTGTGGGATCAAGAGCCCAGGTAATACAAACTGAAATCATGAAAATTTCTGGACACCTTGTGCTAGTGGGAACCAATGTTAGGAAACAATTTCCAGGGCACACATGGAACTAATTTAAGTAGAAGGTAAACACACTCTGAAATCATTTAAATTTTTGGACACCTTGTGCTAATGGGAATCAATTTCTAGGAGCACACATCAAACTAAATTTCAGTAGGACCTAACACGAACTAAGACCATGGAAATGTTCGACAAAGGAAACCAGTAATTGAGCTTGACCAAAATTTGGATTGCAGTGATGTCTTCAAGCTCGTTGCCATCTCCTATCTTCTTCACGCTGCACATCTGACATGCACAGAAAATTAGATTGCCTCTACCCCAGCCACAGAAGAAGCAAACAATCCACAAATTTGTCAGATAATGAGAAATCAATCTACGTACAAGGAGAAGCAGAGAAGAATGAAGGCAGGAGGGAGGAGCTCATACGCTCACCTTGCTTGGAGTACGAGCAAGACAACGAGCAGCTCATGATTGCAGACACAGAAGCGATGCTGATCAGGGGATCGAATAGCTAGACCTCAGGTCCGACCGAGCAGACAAGAATGGGCGGAGGAGCTGCAGCAGTTCTCGCGCGAGCATGGGATCTCTGAACTGAAACACAGGACAGAAGTGCTCCTCTCACCAATCTCTGAACTGAAAACAAGGAGGAGCGAGAGAATGCGGAGAGGGCCGTACTCGATGCGGAGCAGAAACCTCTGGCACAGCGGGTGCAGTTCGCCCCCACTTGGTCTCGTACCCGGCGGAGGAGCCTCAGCCGCGGCACCAGCGCCAGCGGAAACCCCTGCTTCTGCTGCTGCGTCGCCGCCTGAAGCTGCCGCTGGTACTGCGACCTCGCCGCTGCCGCCGCCTCCTGCAGCTGCCGCTGGTATTATGTCCTCGCTGCCGCCGCAGCCGCCGCCTGCCGCTGCTGGGACTGCAACCGGCGCAGGAGGCGCAAAGACCAGCGGCGTGGCGATGGGCGCGGAGGTCGTCCTCAAGTGCGGCATCCACCCTGCGCCGGGTACGGCGTGTCGGCGACGTCACAAACGCCGACGGAGGCACGGCGCCGAGCGCGGCGGCGACGGACGCGGCGAGAAGGGCGAGGCGGTGGTCTCCGCCGCCGCGGAGTAGGAAGGCGAGAGGGGCGGCGAGGACGAGAAGCGGTGCGAGGCGGGGGGCGACAAGGGCGCTGCCGGGGTGGTGGAGGTGGGGCGGGGCCTTGGAGGCGTGCGCCTGCACCTTCTTGTCGTCGGGCTCCGGTTCCTCGACCACCACCGCCTGGAACGAGGAGCAGTTGCGCACCGTAGGGAAGCGCAGCAGCGACGACGGCGTCCGCTCAGCTTCCCCCCGCCCCCGCCGTGCCCGTGCATCCCTCCGCCTCCCCGCCGCCGCCGCTTCCCTCCTCAATCGGTGAGCAGCGCGCCGAAGCTGCAACGTCCTCCGCGGCGCCGACACAGGCAGGGAGGCTTCTCTCCCGCGGCCATGCAGGACAATTCCTTTCCCAAAATTATCCCGCCATGCTGGTATTTTCCCAGACTTTTCCCAGGTGTTATCATAAACTTTTCCGCCATGCGGGTAATTCCCTGAAAGGAACATGTATGTCATTATTGGCTCGTATTCATCATCAAATTCTGAAATAAATCCAAATACTCTTTAATAGACATGCTTAATCCAACGTTAGTCAAATTAAGCACGCATATCACTTATTGCATTCTCATATCATAATCACTGAAGATGAGAATCAATTCCATTTCATGGAGAGTACATGAAAGACATCCGTCAAGCAAGACTCTCAATGATCTATCTCTTTTCTTGGATTAATTGTTTTCTTTTGAAACCTTTTTTAGAGAGAACATATTCCCTCATTCTTCCAAGAATGAAAGCGTGAATATATTGTCGGAGAAAATATTCAATAATAATAAACAAAGAAACTGTAAACTTCATGTTCTATTATATATCACCTTTGGGCAGAAAATAGAATAAAACACATTTTTTACATTAATTCCACATCACCTTTGGGCCGAATTAGAAGTAACGTATAAAAAACTCATTATCTGTTAAAATATTGCTCCTCAATTCAAAACCCATTCTTTTACATTAATTCCACATCACCTTTGGGCAGGAATGGAAATAATGTATAAAAACTCAATTATATTCTTTTGTTGGTTCGAATTTAATAAGAAGATAATCATCATTATCAATGCAGCGGAAGTAAGGAAAAACACATTTCTCTAGTTCAAGAACATTTCTTGATCTTTATCTGTTCTCTGAAAATTGATCACTTTGATACAAAATTTTACCAGAGATTCAATCTTTAAACATAAACTCATAGAATTATAATATTGTTATCATCAACTTTGGTCAGAAAATAACAATATCGTAATTTAACTTTAAAATTACATCTTTTCTACTTCTCTAATTAATTAGAGGAGGATCTTTATTCTGTAGCGGAAACTTTACCTTTTAATTTTTTTTAGCTTTAATCTATTCAGAAGCAATATCATTGACAAATATCTTTCTACTCCCCTAATTAAAGAGGACGCAACTTCTTTTCTTTGCAGCGGAAAACATGAAGAAAATTCATGAAAACAATACTGTTTAGAAGAAAAACTTCCACTTTTCTTCTCTCCAATCAATTATCTCTTTGGTTCAAATTGAAAAGAGATCAAAACTGAATAAATTTCATCAAAGATGTGCTTCTTAAAACAATAAAACTTAACTTTTTTTTTTTTTTTTGAGGAACACCACCCTTTATTATTCAGTATCGATATGGGAGGTACAAACACCCTGTGGTGGCGATAGAAACCACACATGTCTACCAACAGGATTAAGGATCGAGCTACGAGCTAAGACATGAGCGTCCAGATTTGATCTCCGGCTTTCGTGTACAAATTTCACCTCTGTGAAACCACCTGTTCTGGTCTTGATTTCCCGGATAATTTGGCCATACCTGCCCATCCCTGCACCTTGCAAGTTTCTGATGACCGACAAGCAATCGCTAGCCAAACAAAATTTATGAAGGGCAATATCACTTGCTAGCGCCATACCCTCCCGGCATGCAAGCACTTCTGCAACTTCGGCTTCTGTTATCCCCTCCATGACGATCACAGAGGCTCCCAGAAAATCACCACTCTCGGTGCGCGCTACTGCAGCACATGCTGCAATGCTCCGGTTCTTTGACATGGCAGCGTCAACGTTCACCTTCATCATACCCGACGGAGGGGGGATCCATCTAGGCATCACCACAACCTGTCCGTGTTGTTTCTCCTTCGCCGGAGGTACTGAAGAGTCAAGCTCAGCGATATAGCGCTCGACGAAGCAGTGCGTAGACAGCGGACTCTGGAACACACTCTCATGTATGGCCTTCCGTCGGGCATGCCAGATAGCCCACAACCTGACAACTACTCGGGTCAGGTCCTCATGCGAAAGATGTTTCATCAGTTGTGCTAACCAGCCCCATGCACTCTGATCGTCAATCTGACAGAGAAATTCCATGATCTCTTCCCTCTCCAGTGCCCAGACGCACTTGGACATATTACACTCTAGCATCGAGTGCTTCCATGAGTCCTCCATTCCACAAATACTGCAGGAACTAGTCGTAGCCATGTTCCTATGGTGTCGTACATCTCCAGTAGGAATAGAGTGTCGTGCCAATCTCCATAAGAAGACACGAACCTTGGATGGAACCTTGATCTTCCACAACTCTGACCACTCCTGCTGATCGGCCTTCACATCTGACCTCCCAGCCTTGTTCTCCATCCAAGCTGACCTGACTTCTTTATTCTTCACTAGCATTCGATATGCCGATCTCACCGAGAAGACTCCCGTCCGCTCGTAATGCCACGCCCAGAAGTCATCGTCGTTGGTCGTGCATAGTGGTATATTAGTGATAACCTCCTTGTCCATTGGACTGAAAAACTGATCAATCACCTGGAGATTCCACGACCTAGTAGTGTGGTCAATCAGTTCGCTAACTAGCTGCGGAGGGTTCGGCTTACAACTCGCTATTGGTTTGAGCATCCCATCACGCGGCAGCCAGTTCATGCTCCATACTCTTGTCGACTCTCCAGTCCCAATCCTCCGAATGAGACCCTGCTTTAGCACTTCTTTGCCATCGACAATCGCCCGCCATACACGCGACGGCGAGGTACCCACATCTGCGTCCAAAAAGTCCTGTTCTGGGAAATAAACTGCCTTGAGAAGCCGGGCACTCAGCGTGTCAGGGTCAGACATAATTCTCCACGCTTGTCGAGCAAGCAACGCTAGGTTAAAGAGCTCCATGTCTCTAAAACCAAGACCTCCATCTTGTTTGGGCTTCGTCATGTCTTCCCAGGCAACCCAACAAGTTCTTCGTTTCCCATCTCTAGAACCCCACCAGAAGCTTCTCAATAAGCCATCAATATGTTGACATAAGCCTCTCGGTAGTCGAAAGCATGACATTGAGTAAGTTGGAATTGCTTGCGCAACTGACTTGATTAATACTTCTTTTCCTCCTGCAGACAAAATCTGCTCCATCCATCCCTGGACTCTCTTCCACACTCTATCTTTAAGATATTTGAAAGCACCATTGGAAGAATTACCCACGTCAGTGGGCATGCCCAAGTATTTCTCACTAAGGGCTTCGTTATGGACATTAAGAGTAATCTTAATAGCCTCCCTGACGCTCTCACTGCATCCCTTAGCAAAGTGAATAGAAGACTTGTCTAAATTCACTTCTTGCCCTGATGCTCGGCAGTAGACTTCAAGAGCTTGTTTCACCACCTCTGCGCTCTCTCTATTTGCTTTGAAAAACAGCAGGCTGTCATCCGCAAAGAGTAGGTGACTCACCATCGGGGCCGATGGTGCCACCATAATTCCATTGAGCTGCGAAGACTGTACTTTAGATTTCAAAAGGCACGAAAGGCCCTCTGCTGCCAACAAAAACAAATAAGGAGAAATTGGGTCTCCTTGCCGAATTCCCCTCGATGGTTTGAAACTCTCCATCCGATCTCCATTAAACAGTACGAAAAAAGATACCGAAGAAACCAATCTCATGATCATCTCAACCCAAAGCCGATGGAACCCCATACGGATCATGATTGCTTTCAGGTAGTCCCACTCAACCCTGTCATATGCCTTTCTCATGTCTAACTTCAGTGCGCAGCATCTGCTATCCTTGGCCCTCTTCTTTTTCATGAAGTGCATGCATTCATATGCCGCGATGATGTTATCAGTAATCAGGCGCCCAGGAACAAAAGCAGATTGCTCCTCTGAAATTACTTCAGAAAGGATAGCTCTTAACCTGTTCGAAGCAACCTTAGATGCAATTTTGTAAATCACGTTGCACAGACTTATAGGTCTGAATTGTCCCAACTCCTCTGGATTATCAACCTTGGGAATTAACACGATGCACGTGTCGTTGGTAACTGCAGGGTCGTCCTCGCCACGCAGCATTCTCAGCACAACATCAGTCACCTCATCGCCACAAATATCCCAATGCCGTTGAAAGAAGTGCGCCGGATAACCGTCAGGGCCAGGAGCTTTTGTTGGGAACATCTGAAAGAGCGCCTCTTTCACCTCATCCTTGTGGAAGGGACGAAGCAACTGTTCGTTCATTTCAGACGTCACCTTTACTGGAACTGTGCTCAATACTTCCTGCATATCAGTCGTGCCCTCTGACGTATACAAATTCTGAAAAAAAGCTGATGCCATAGAGCCCATCTCCCTCTCGTCTTCTGTAAATTGGCCATCAGGTTTCTTCAGCCTGGTAATTTTATTCCTTTTCCTCCTCTGACTAGCACGAAGGTGAAAAAACTTTGTGTTCTTGTCACCTGCTGTTAACCACATAATTCGAGATCTCTGTCGCCACATTACTTCTTCTCTGTGGTTGAGCTCATTAATTCGATCGACCACTTTGATCTCTGCATGTGTCGGTCCCGTTCGCGACGGGTCAGAACGGAGACGGTCGAGATCAGCATTAAGTTTCTTAATCTCCGCTCTCACACTACCAAACGAGTGCAACTCCCAATCACCAAGACGGCCTGAGACCGCGGTCAATTTCTGTTGGAGTTCCTTGAGCGTGCATGCCCTGCCCTCATTTGTCCAAGCCTGCAACATCATCGGCAAGAAATCATTATGAGTTTCCCACATTAATTCATACCGAAAAATTTTCCTCCTCCTTCTCCGTCTGTTTCTGTTCGGACTAGCATCCCAGCGTAGCACAATGGGGTCGTGATCCGACGCCGCTGCTGTGAGGTGATTCACCTTTGCATCCGGGAACCGTGAGCACCAATCCGCCGTTGCAAGTGCTCGGTCGAGCCGCACCCTACAGAAGGTGCCTCCGACCACTTTCTTCTCATAAGTCCAGCTACGCCCTTCGTATCCAAGGTCGTAGAGGCCACACACATCAACCATCTCCCTAAACCCCTCAATCTGAGCGTGACTCCGCTCTTGAACACCTTTATGCTCTGATCTATGGAGAACTTCATTGAAATCTCCAATACACACCCAGGGAAGGGGAGATGTCGCCTTGATAAATTTCAACATGTCCCATGTTTTATAGCGCTCGGGGATTTGAGCTTCACCATAAACACATGTCAGTCTCCATGGATCACACCCGTTCTCTGTAACAACTGCATCAATGTGGTACTGCGAGTACGGTAAAATTTCCACTCTAGTTGTGTTGTTCCAAAAAATTCCAAGACCGCCGCTACGGCCTGAACTGCTAACAGCAAAAGAACAATCATAGCCTAGAGTACCTTTTAAAGCTTCAACACGTGCTTTGTGGACTTGAGTTTCTAGCACACATAACACCGTCGGGGCATACTTCTTCGCAATATCGCGAAGCTCCTTGACTGTCGCAGCATTACCCAAACCGCGACAGTTCCAACTAATACAGCTCATTGCTTCCGGCGGCACTCGCCAGAGCCCGCCACACACCGTGTCTTTTCTTTCACGTCTTCCTTAATCTTCTTCCCTGCCGTAGAATCAGACGATCCCGCTGCCATATTCCACCCTCGTCCTGCCCCTCGAAGACCTAGACTGCAGACCCCGCCAAGGCCGGGAAGCTGAGTAAATCAGCCCCTGGTTCAGCCCGAGCAGGGGCAGCAAGGTCGCAGCCGAGGTTGAGGACTCGATGTCGCGAAGGAGCCTTCGACGGGGATGGTCGCCGTCGAAGTCGCCGAGGCCCTAGTTTCCTAGGTCATCGCCCGCCGCCACGGCGTCTGAGAGTGGCGACCGTTTTGTTTAACTGGGCTGAACTGTACTCTTTCTTCTTTATCTGGCCCAGCAGCTGAGAATTGGCCCGCACTGCCTATCTTTTTTTTGAGCAAAAAAGAAAAAAACCCCGTACTGCCTATCTGCATGCGCGCGCGCGGGGCCTCGCGGCCCAGCGGCGCGGCCTGACCAGCCCCCCCGGGCCTCGCGGCCCAGCGGCGCTGCCCTAGCCAGCCCGGCAGCCCAACAGCTGCACGGTCCATAGAGGAGGGGAGCCATCTGGGCCCGGGGCAAAAACCGACGGCTGGGCTGCCAAACGAGCCCAGCGCACGGCGCCCCCTCATCCCACTTCGATCTCGTCCGTTCATTTCGATGTGACGGCCAGGCACATCCATCGGCCGAACAAAAACCCGGCGCGACCGGTGCTTCTGTAACCCTAGCCCATTTCTTTCTCTCCCCGGCGCATCACGCCCGCAGGCGGCGGCGGAGGCTTCTCTCCCGCGGCCGGCGATGGCCGACGGTGGCGGTGGGGGGAGGCCCTGCCGGCCCTAGGCCAGGCTCCCTCCCCTTTCTCCTTTCTCGTCCTCCGCTCCCGCGACGAGCCCGGCGAGCAGGCGCGCGACGCGGCGCACGACGGCGACCGGCGCGGCTTGAAGAAAAAGACGGCGCCGCGGCGAGCCCTCTCGCCGGCGCGCGCGGTCACCCGAGGGTGAGCGCGCCGCCGTCGAGCGGCCTTGCGACGGCGCCCTTGGCGCGCGCCGACGAGAGGCGGCTCTGTTCCGCGCGGTTGTGGTCTTCCCCGCTCAGGGCGGCGATGGCGTCGGCGGAGAAAGGTAAGCGCCGCCGCCTTCTTTTCTTCCTTTGCTAGGGTTATGGTTAGGTCCTTAGACTCGAGATCGAATCACTTCTTTTCTTCTTTTCTTTTCTTCTTTTCTTTTCCACGCACAACGGCGGGGTAAGTCTTCTAGGTTCCAACCATTGCGCGCGCCGCCGGCGGCTCTCGCCGGCGCGCCGCTCGGTCCGGACCCCGAGATCTTTTCTTGAATCTTTTTTGTATCCAAAATCAGATCTACACGCTAGGTAGGCTCTTGATACCACCACCACCTCTCTTATTGGGCTGCGCGACGGCCCACCAGCTCGTCTTGGGCTGGGCTCCCCCGATCAGGGACCGAGATAGGGTCCAGTCCAATCTTTGGATTGGGCTGGTGGAGATCGACCTGAGATCAACCTAACAATAAATTGCGCTTTAGAGTGAGACAAATAAAACTTTTTTCTCATTACATACATTGAGAGAGAGAGAGAGAGAGAGAGAGAGAGAGAGAGAGATGGCTAGGTGGACAGAGGAGGAGACCCGGGATCTCATTAGGATTCGGGTATCTTTGGGGAAAGATGTTATACCAGACTTGTGGCACGAAATCTCTGGGTGAGTATTTATTGGTAAATTTCGCTGCTCATCTTCTTTTTCTAAGTATTTGTTTGGTTTGATTAGGAGGCTAAAAAAAATGAGAGGTTGCCTAAGAAGCGCGAGGGCCTGCGAAGAGCGTTGGTCGAGAGTGTTAAGAGAGTACAAGAATCATATGCGAGGGCCGGAGAAGCCTACGGGAGCTTATATCTACGCACAAGACCTTGATCTCTTCGGAGATGAAATTTGGAATACTGCCCCAACAACGTCTCTCAAAGTTGTAAGTAATATTTCGTCCTCCGAATCCGAGTCCTCTTCGGGGAGTCATTCATCTGGAAGCCTTGGAAAGCCTGCACACCGAAACCTGAAGCGCAAAATGTCATCCTCATCCCACATCAACTGCTATTCAAAAATGCTTAGGTCACTTGTAAGGTCTCAGGAATCTCTTATTCTTTCTCTCGAACGTCGCGAGGAGCGCTGGCACGCTCGGGAGCTCGAGCTTCTCGAGCGGGAGCGGGAGCAGCTGGCTCGGGAGCGCGAGCTCCTTGCACGGGAACGCGACCTCCTTGCAAGAGAGCGCGACGTCACTGCTCGTGAGCGAAGTGGCAATACGTTTGACTGGCGTGGTTAAGAGTTATTTGTAATATGGTTTTTCTTTTTTTTGATCTCATTTGTAATATGGTTAAATATATGCTTAAGAGTTATTTGTAACGTAAAGATGCGTTGTATTAATGAAGAAGTATGTCTGTAACTCTGAATGTGGTGGCTGATCAGTGTTTTTTTCTCTTTTGTTTTTCCCCTCTCGAATCTGCGCTTCCTCTCACAAAAAACAAAAAGGAATGGCTGTTGGGTGCATCGGGTCGTTCTCTTTCCTGCCTGTTAAATATGAGTCGCATTTGCAGCTGAGGACGGTGTAGGTTTTTTTTTTGATAATTAAAGCTTTTATTAGACTTAGCGACAAGTCGTAGTTACAGGGGAGAAACCAAATATCAGAATTGGTTTGGCTGATTGGCTGCGGCAGTTGCCCGTGCAGCCAAGTTGTGCGCGAAATTGGTATTTTTCCTGCTGATCTTGTGAATCGAAGAATCTCCCCCGCAGTATTTGCCTTGAATACGTAGAGCGTAGGAGTAGGTTGTAGGCGCCAATGGCCGGGGGCGGGCTCGGTGCCGAAACTGTCCTGCTTGCCTTCGGTTAGCTCAGGCCGGAATGAAGCCTGTTTTTTATGTTTTTGTTTAGGGAAATCAGGCCCGTTTTTGTGACAGCCCAAGAATGAATAGAGCCTGCTGGTTCACTCAAACGGGCCGGAATAGAGGCAGGATGTGAGACTCGTCGGTGCTCGCTTCCGGGCTTTGGAGTGACAAATCCGGCCGGAATGGGCCCGACTTCAAAACAGGCCGCATCTAACAGAATGAAAAATTCGGCCTCCTTCTGATTTCAAACCGGGCCAGACAAATCCGGCTGGAACAAGCTTGATTCGGGCCTGTTTTGGTGGAGACAAGTATGTGGCTGTCCGTGTGGTAGTCGACGCCGGGCCGGGTTGACGATGGCATTGATCCTGGAAGCCAACATGCGCCTCCGCCTGCGCCTTCACTTCTATTGCCGGCGTAATGGGTCTGTTGTTGCTGCAGATGAGGACGGTTGCGAAGACCGAGGCGTCGAAAGTGGAAAAGCTGCGTCAGTGAAGCATTGCTGCCGGCATGAAGCGCGCGACGTCGTCGGTTCCTGTAAGAGCAAGTATTATGGTAGGCTAATTGCCGGCTTTGAGCTGACCTGGAGGGGAGAGGGAAGGAAAGATTCCCTGGGCGGGCGGTTCCTCAGTCGCCGGTGAAAAGCGAGCGAATTGCTTCATGTTCTCTCTACCACGTGGAACCCAGTTACACTTAGGGTTTGTTTGTTTGGGCTCCGGCTGTGCCGGCTCCGGCTGTGGCTGTGGTTTATCTGAAAAATAGCTGTGCTGGCTGTGCTTGTGGCTGTGTCTGAAACGTTTGACGGAACGACTTCTCCTGCAGCTTCTCTTGATTTATATGAATAAATGAAAAAGACAATTGTCCATAGTACCCTTGAACATATGATGTTGATTTTATCCAGCAATACATATTTGATCTTTGTTTTATGTGATAACAAAAAATATTAAAATGATTAATCAATAAAGTAGTGGTTTCTTTTTTTTTAGGAACGCTGCTCTTTATTAATCAACTTGAGGAACAGAGTTACAGATAAAATCTGGAGGTGATAACAGCCAGATTTGCCTACCTATCTCAAAATAAACTGAACTTCTAGCTAAAGAATGAGCATCCATGTTATTAGAAACCACTACTCCAGGCTTATAGGATGTGGTTGGAGTAGTGGTTTCTAATAACATGATTTTTTTTGCCTCATTAGTGTAACTTGGGCTGCAGCTTTGCCCATCACGGAGGCCCAATAGAGAGAGCACGGGGAGGGATCCATACAGAAGTCTTCGTGCTCCTCTATTCCGTCTGCTATGTGCGACCTTAGAGAGCTCGAATCAGCATAGGGAGAGGGAGAGATGGCGGCCAGCCAGCTGTGGAATCGAATCCTGGAGGCTGCATGGTTCCGTTTGAGGAAGAGAAGAGGCGGAAGATGGAGTTGTGAACGAGCCATGGATCCAATCCGTGGCCTGATTCGCCGCCGAATGGGTTGCTGCCCCTGCTCGCATCTTCGCCATCTTGTGCGCACTCTCCTGGAGGCGCCTCAGTGGATTCATGTCGGCGCCGACGCCGGCGAATCGGCCACCTGTGCACACGAACAGTGAGGGAGTCGGGAAGAGAGGTGAGGACTGAGCGAGTCGTGCGATTTTTTTGGGTACCCTTCCGTCGCATGCTTACGTGGCAGGGTGGGGACGGGGGAGGAGCCGGCGAAGCCTCCCTTTCGCCGCTCCCTGCTTTGGCTACTTTTCCGCACCGGCTCCCTCCGTGAATTGCGGGAAAGCTGACGAGGGAGCGGGGCGTTTGGTGCGAATGGAAGTGGAGCCGGGGCGTTTGGTGCCAATGGAAGAGTAGCATAGGCTCGGTAATCGGCTGCTGCGGTGCGCTCGCAGCCGATGAGCAGGCGAAACCATTATCCTTGCTCTAAGAGCCTGTTTGTGTTGGCTCTCTCGGCAGCTGCGGGAGCGGCTCCGCGTCGACGGGCACCAAAGGGCCGGCTCCCTCAGCAGCTTTCCCGTAATTTACAGGGGGAGCCGGTCGCGGAAAGCAGGCAAAGCGCGGAGCAGCGCAAGGGAGGCTTCGCCCGCACCGTCCCCTGTCCCCACGCGGCCACGTCACGCGCTCGTGAAAGGGTACCAAAAAAAAATCTCCTCGACTCGCTCGCTCGCTCCTCGTCGTCTCTTCCGCCCCGACTCGCGTCCGCGATTCGGCGGCGCAGGCGCCGCCGCTGCGCGATGGCTGTAGGGGCTCGACCTCCACGATGCCGCACCAGTCGGCGCGGCACCGGCAGCTTCGCCTGCTCCCTCCTTCGTTCCCACGTCCACTTCTCCGAAAGCGCCCCTGCCTCATCTCTCTGTGAGCCAAGCTCCACTCGCCGCCTCTTCTCTTCGCCGTCTCCGTTGCTAGTTCGAGTGGCCAAGACCCAAATTGATGGCTCCAATAGAACCACGCTGTCTCCAGGATTCGATTCCACCCATCCTTGGCTGCCATTCTCCCTCTCCCCAAGCGAATTTGAGCTCCCCGAGCTCGCGCCATGGCCTCTTTTTTTAGATAAATCCTTCGTCATGATGTGCATAGGGGATCATCACCGAGCTGCATCCTTTTTCTCATCCAAAATCGATTTGATTTTAGTTGCACCGTACCGCCATCATTTGTTTCATTTTGAGTAGGGGAGAGAGAGATTGATGCAGCGCGCTCGCATTGGAAGCAGGAGATGGGGAAGAACAAGATGAGCTCTCGATGAATGTGGCTGGTAGTTAAGTGGGCCCCACTATGCTCTCTTTATCCCAAACTACTTATTGGTTAATTTCTAATTTCTGCATTTATTATTTTTTATCATATGATGTCAAATTAAAAAGAAAAATATACAACAAGAATGCATGTATACAATGAACCAATATGTTCCAGGGCATTTTGGACAATTGCCTCTTTCATCCATGAAGCTGCAGAAGAAGCTGCATGAGAAGCTGTTCTACCAAACTTTTTCATACACAGCCACAGACACAACCAACACAGCTGTTTTTCAAAGAAACCACAGCCACAGCCGAAGCCGGCACAGTCAGAGCCTAAACAAACAGGCCCTAAATCCTGTTCGTCAGTTTGATGTTGCGCCATCGTTGCGCCGGGTGAGGAGCTCGTCCTTATTTGTGCGTCGAGGTCATCCTTGATCTCCGCCGCCGTGGCTATGTGTACCTGCAAAACCGACCATACGCTATGTCGAAGCGATGGTCATTTCTTGCTTTCTACAAATGCCACAGTGTGATGAGTGCCATGGTGAGGCGCTCCGTCGAGGTCGCCGCTTGTAGAGTTTGGACTCCCAGCTAGCTGTCCTTGCGGCAGAGCGTGTTCTCTGATCGGCATGGCGCCCGAGTACCAAACAGCCCTGGCAAAAGTGCATTGGAAGAACAGATGTGCATCAGTTTCCAATTGTCCACATTTCTTACAGTTTTGGTCAATGTGTTGCGAGCAGGAGCCTGCTATTTCTCTCGTAGCGAGCGCCTGTCTCAACAGCCGCCATGTGTTACAGTTTTGGTTGTAGGCTTTTGATGTTCCAGATCCTTACAATGAGGTTAAGCACCTCGGGATGCAACGATCTGCTGCCTTGCAGCGGGATGGGTTTCTTGTTTGCTGTTGCCAGTAGCTTGTATGCTTCCTTGGATGTGCATGTGAGTAGATCCTGTTCGTCCGTTTGTGTGACCGGCCGGTACCTGTATAATCAGATTCAAAGCTTTGTCGCCAAAGATTTGCTGGATTTTAGCAGAGTCCCAAAGTTTGGTGCCCTGAATCCAAAGATCAGCCACCGAATTTGGAAGAGTTTGGTGTGGGTTAGTGTAGACGAGAAGGTCATGCATGCGTTGCCAAATGGGGCACCATGGCGCATTCCAAATATTTGTGTTGCCCGTATTGATCTGGTAAATGTAATTGTTCTGAAATTCTGGGTTTCTCCACCGGCTCCTTGAGGCTTGAGCGGCAACTTGTGACGTGCGGCCAGGATGCTCCTCCACCCGCTCCTTTTTTCTCCACCGCCCAGGTCGCCGTCCACACGCAGGGATGCTCGTGCTCTGCGACTGCTTGCTTGCACGGCGAGCCGCTGCTTGTTTGCTTGCTGGATTGCCTTTCCTTTTCTTCGGACGAGAGAAAGAGAGAGAGTGAGAGGAGTGGATAAGAACGACAAAGTGCTGGGCGTGAGCATGGATAAGATCGGTGAGTTGGAGAGAAATAAATCTTAACTAAAAAAAGGGTATTGTGATATTTTGTTCCGTGTAGGGAAAAAAAAAGACAAAAGGTGAGCTGCATTGAGGGTCCGTTTGGCAGGGAATGTAAAACAAGCATTTCAGAAATTAATACTACTTCCGTTTTTTTATATATGATGTTGGTTAGTTTAAATTTGAGCTAACCAACGTAAAAAAAAAAAAGAACAGAGAGAGTACTAAGGAACAATTTTTGGGAATTTTGAATTTAAATAATACCATAAACTAACCTATTTTGTTAGTACTTCTTCCTAACAATCACGGTCAAACAACAGTCTGCTGTATTGCCTAACAAAAATGATTCATGGATGAATTGCTTGGCACAAATCTTTTCAGCATACAATTGGCACTTTCAGTCCTTTGACTACTATAGTCTGCCCTGCGCAATATTCGTCCTTGGTCCATGGCTTAGCCCATTTTTCCTGCAGTCATAAGATTTCACCATGAAAGGATGGTCAGATATTCCATATCTTTGGCTCAAATCAGTTCACCCTTTTTCAAACTCTTCTTCACCTAACATGCCATTAACCACCAACCAGAAATCATCTCGGAACCTTTTTTTTTTTGGTATACAAATTTCCCAAGGACTCCTAGATATTCTTCATGACGTGCCATTGCCCATTTGCACCAAGGATGATATGTGTAAGGAAAATCGTGACCTGTGGCTTTTGTCATAGCCTTGACTCAACCCTCGCATGTTTTACACAGTCCTGGAACTTGGTTAATTCGGTGATTTCGGCTTGGTTGATACGGTGAACCAGAATTTCGCGGTTCCCAGAAAATGCCACCCAAAATTCTTGACAAAAATCTATTAATAGGCTAATAAGGTTTGTTTTTGGTTTTCACCGAATAAGTCGACTTTTAGCAAACAAAAAAAAAGAGAATAGAAATAGCAGAAATTGAAAGCCACCGGTCGTCGGGAGCAGCTCGGTAATCTTGTTATCCACATGGGTGATAATAGAGAAGAATGTACCTATCAAGGTCTTGATGAGGTAGAATTGGAATACACCGATGGAGTCCCACTGTCCTGCCTCAAGAGAAAGGAAGAGGTAAGTAAGATGTCAATTGATCAAAGTAAACTACAAGATTGGAGGCAAGCATTTGACATTGGATGGTGGATGTATTCAACACGTAATGGATACTCCCTCCATGTTGACCACCTTGGAGGACAATAGTGATCACAATAAGGTTACATTTGAAGTCAACTCTAAAGGTTGAGCTAGAGGATTGGGTGAGGTTGCAATATCCAACGATCTCTCTATCTCCAATGTCCTACTTTTGAATATTTGAAATTCAATCTATTATCCGTTGCTCCAATTCGTGACTCTAGCTTCTCTTGTGTTTTCGATGACAAGGGAGTAGTTCTTCATAACAAAGCCATGGGTCTCACTACCCGTGGATTTAGGCATAACAATCACTATATTGTTGATTTTGAGACTAACCTTATTGCTCTTAGTACTTGTCCTTTCTAGGGGATGGCTATGGCACCAAAGGCTTGCTCACAGTGGCATTAATCAACTTGGTAAAGTTTTTAGCGGGAACCGATTCACTCACTGGTGTTTGAATCTTTATAGGTTTCAATATAAAATGAGAAGTATCAGCTTTGTAGTATATCCATCTAAGGATTTCTTAGCATTTGCTATATCTACAATTACAATAATACTAAATAATTTGTGTGGTCGTATTGCCTTTTGTTGACGGCTGTTAAAGCAAAAATAAACCATCAACTATCTGCACTTTTGAATCTCAAATCCATCACCAAAGGTAGACTTAGGGCTTGAACCTAACGGATTCCACAAGTCTTGGTGAATTTGTGAGTGCAGGTGCATTTCGTACGAAAACGGGGAAAAGGAAGCATAAAACATCAACTTTACGAACACCAAATTTTTCCTGGGATAAAGACATCACCTCAAAGCCCAAAAACAAGAGAAAAAGGCTTCAAGTCCACGCATAGCAGATGGATTGGACCAGGAGACGACCCAGGGTAGAGACCAGAGAAGGCTGAGGCCCACTGGGCCCCACCCCAGGTCGACTGACCTAGGTAGGGGGGTCGGCCAACCCCCTATGGTGGCTCCACTGGCCCATCTTTCTATGGCGGTTCCCTACCGACGTACCAAGGTCGGTTCTGCCTGCAATCAATGCCATCAATACCCCTTATGATGGATCCACTGGCCCATCTTTCTATAGTAGAATAGGGGAGAGGGCAGAGGAGAAGAGAGGGGTAGTCCTCCCTTTGTGAGGACTTAGCCCAAATCTTGTACCTTGGCGGATATTATCTTATTTATAGTTCATCGTTCGTTCTTAGTTCGTTCGTTGTCCGTTCTTCATTCGTTCATAGTTCATTCGTCGTTCTTATTCATAAGTTAGTATTCATGGTGATATTTGATCTAGCGAGAATTGTTTACTAGTCGTTATTCTTGTTATACTTGTTTACGAGATCATCGCTCCGCAAGGAGTGCTCTAGCCTTTTGAATCAGTACCAGGACTGGGGTTAGAGTAGTAATCGACGGCATAGACGTGGTGTCTAGGTTAGAGGTTACATTTGTTTGCAGCGTGCCCCACGGTTTGTAGAGATAGGCGGCAGGTGGTGACAGCCTTGTCCGTCCCGAGTAATCCTCCACGTTCGGGTTCGTCGTAGAGCTAAAAGCTGATGGGACTTGGCAGACCAGGTCTAAACCAACGCCCGAAGTAAATAAGTAGAACTTGAGTGCGTCTATCCTAAGGGATAACTAGATCTTTATTTATCCTCTCAATCCTATGCTACTTTCTTGTTGCTTGTCCTTGGTAAAACTAACTTGCTGCAGAATATCTCCGTTCCTTGGGGAAAAAATACGATACCTTGGAATACTCTCGGGTGAAGTGCTACAACGATATTCCATGCGCTTGCGGATTTATTTGCAACGTAAGAAATAGCAACACCTTTTATTTGAAGGTGTTTAATGCACAATTAGAAATTGGAGGTGACAAAATTCTGTGTCAGTATGAAATGCATCATCAGTTTAGTCCAGCAGTGTTTAAAATCAATTGAGTCGTATCGGTACAGCCTGTCTATCGGTGTCAAGATTCCTTAAAATTTATTTTTGTGTAATAAATGGCTGAATTTTCAAAGCTTCTACTATCGTTTTTAATTATATCTAAACACATTTATATTTTCTTCGGGGTGTAGACTTTGGATTTGTACTATAAGAAGTAAGATTCCTTGCTATTAATTTGTAATGAGGCTTGGCCTCTTGAATGCTATAAATAGAAGTGTTGGGTGCAAGCACAGTGCAGAGACAACAATTTTAAGAACTTCTAGGAAAACCTTCCTCCTGGCCTTGATGGGTACAAAATTAGTCCTTCAAGTCATTATCTTTATTTCCATTATTTTCATGACTGCAACACATGAAGCCTTGGGTGAGCATGATTGTTATCAAGAGAAAGAAAATGTCAAGGTCAAATGTAAGAAATACATAGAGATCTTAGGCCCATATGTTCGCCCAAGTCGAAGCAGTAGATGTTGTGGCGCTGTGAGAGAATCTGATATGGTCTGTGTTTGTCGTACACTTACAAGAGCAGAGGAGGACGAAATAAGCGCCATTAAGCTTGTCGATGTTGCAGATGATTGTGGAAAGCCGGTGCCAGCTGGAAACAAATGTGGAAGTAAGTTCCTAATACTGCATAATTGTGTCTTATTCAAGCTAGAGTTACCAAGTTAGAAATTTGAGTAGTCATCGTGTACATGTGTTCGTATGTATTTTTTTTGTGAGTTGCAATAATATATAATGCATACTTCTTTTTCCCCCCACAGCCTGGACTATTCCATCTGCACTGCCGTCGCCACATTAAAGGGTATATAATTATAAGAATTCAACAGTGCGAGGAGGAGGCCAATGAAGAATAAGGAGATAAAAGAATAAACTTGTATTCGCCTTCATTTTCATGTGATAAGTTTACTTATGAGAACTTAATTAATAACAACAAAGCAGTGTCATAATACATATTGTTTAATTCAAATTTCTTTGCGTTGGCATAGTTAAGTTGTGGGCGTGCCAATATACATTTTCTACACAAAATATATTTATGTAAGCAAGCAGGGATAAAAAGAACAAGCGCTAGCGGATTTACGTAGAAAACCCATGTGTGTAAGAAAACAATGGGACCCCGAAGGCAATCATCACTATATAAAAGAAGCTACTATATAAAAGAAGCTACAAATTACAGGGGATGATATCCTATGTAGTTTACAATTGATATTGATAAAGCGCATACTCTTGAGTGTGCCTTTCTTCGATGCTTTATTATTGGGATTGTATTTCTAAGTGGCACAGATGATCATGCGTATTTCATGATTCCTGGAGCCTTGTAAGAGCTACAGTTAATTAGTACATCGGTAGGATTTGGCCTGCGAAATACCTCCTGTTGTTGCCATAAAATTCGGAGATATCAGTATATCAAACACGTCAGATTAAGACTCTACCAATGAGTGACGCTTTATTTGCTACGAGGGCTATGGAAAGAAGATGATCTCTTATTTCCTTATATACTAAGACTAGCCACAACGGTGGAAAAAATCGATCCTGAAACCTTCTCTCCCGTGTTTCAGCACCGGTGCTGAGATGAGAAGCCGGATCATGTACAAGCATCGGTGCTCAGTGAGTAAAATATTTAAACAGGAAGCGAAGCCGGTGAGTTCGCGGGGGATTGAGATGCGGACATCACGAGACGGCGAGACCCGGAGCGGCGACATGCTACAAAACACCGATACGTCACCTGAAGCTCGGATACGTATTGGATACTCGCCGGATACAGATACGCCCTGGATACGCCTCAGATACGTATCCAGGAAGTATCCAATTAAAAATAATTAAAAAAAATTGGATACTTGGGCCAGTACGTATTGGGCTGAATTTAGCCCAGTAGTGGATACGTTTCAGCCCAACATCAGCCCAATTAAGGCAGAGCAGCAGCCAAAACAGGACTCCGTGCTCTCCCTGACCTAGCCGCCAGAGAGAGAGAGAGAGAGAGAGAAGAGAGAGGGAGAGAGAGAGAGAGAGAGATGGATGGATGGATGGAAGGAAGAAGGCAGCAGTTGCGCTCGAGGATCTTGAGCTGGGCGTCGTGGAGGACCATCGGATTGCGGGAGTGCATGGCCTGGAGCTAGTGGATGCGGGTGAGGTTGTGGAGATGGCGCATCCATTCCCGCTGGAGTACAGCTCGTGGCGCAAGAAAGCAAGGGAGCAGCTGGGACTGGGAGCGGAGGACGGGAGGAGCAGAAGCGGAGGACATGAGGAGCAAGAGGATGAGCGATTGGCTGTGGTGTCTGGATGGGCAAGCAATCTTATCTACTCGTAGGTAAGAGAAGAGGTAGGTGGTTGTGGGCCTGCTGACGGGCCTGATAGCCCAGCACGTCGTTCTCTGGGCCCTTCTCATTTTTCTCTCTTCTTTGTCCTTTCCCTTCTTACATTGTAGAATAATATTACTATTATATATTTTTTAAAAAATATTAAACGTATCCACGTATCGGGTTGTTTGAGAAAACGGCGTATCGCCGTATCCGTATCCGCCGGATACTGATACACGTATCCGTATCCGTGCTGCGTAGGCGACATGGGAAGAGGTGCTGCCGGCGGAGATGGGCGATGGCTCGCAGATGGGCGAACGGCAGGCCAGGCGGGCGTCCAGCCTGCGCGAGCTGGCGTTGAGGCAGACCAGCAGCCGGAGCGAGCTGGCGGTCGAGCGTCTGGGATGAGCTGCCAAAGGGCTTCGCCATGGCTGCGGCGCACTGCCGGAGTGAGGACCTCGCCGGGGTTGCCGCACCCTCCGCCATGCCGTTCGTCTTCAGCTTCTTCTCCTGCCGTGGATCTTGCACAACTCTGCCTCCTTGGAGAGAAGAGGGAAGGTCAGCCACAGGTAGAATTCGTTCAAGCAAAGAGATTGATTTGGGACTTGAGCTCAGATCGATTTAGGGAGGAGAGATCGATTTGGGGCCTGAGCTCAGATCGATTTGGGTCTGGGGAAGATTGATTTGGGAGGAGGTATGGAGAGATTGAGGGTGCGTTTGGATAGATAAATCATTTCAGATTCTATAGTGAATCACTTGAAACGGATCCAAACAAAGAAAAGTTGAATCCTTTCAAAGGAGAATCGACGAGAAACGTTTCGTGAAAATGAACTACTCCTGCGAATCGCCCAAATCGGTGTTTCGCTCCGATTCGCTCTCCCGATTACTCCTTTGCCATTCTCTGGTCGACCCGGTTCCTCCGTCACCGCCGCCGCCCGGAGCCTCGCCCAAACTTCGACTTCAAATTCAACCTCAAACATGGGTTGCTCTTGATCCGTAGATCATTTCCCCCAAATTTCCTCCTCCGATTAGTCAGTGAATCACCGCCAATCGATCCATTCCTCCACTTTCTCTCTCTTCTCTGTATTCTCTGGGTTAAGCGTCCGCGTCATGAGGAGGAACATGAGCAGGACTTGCTGGTGGGCTGGCTGGGCCTAGCAAAACTGTATGTTCGTGGGCTGGCTGAGTGGCTGTGCCCAGCAAGCCCAGCAAGTACATTTTTTTTGAAATTAATTATGACATATATTTTGCAATGACACTTCTTTTAAACTAAAGGGTAAATGAGTCATTCTGATTCTCCTCATCCCTTTGCTGAAATTGAAACCACATAACTAGGTTCTCGGTTGAAACTGAAACGTTTCTGATTCTCGGTGAATCTGGAGCCGTACCAAATGCACCCTGCTGCGGGAGAGAGAAGAAACGGATGAGGAATTGAGGAGTCAATGATCTGATGAAACGGGCCCACGAAGTTGGGCATCGGTGCTGAACCACTGCAGGCATCAAAAAAAATTTCGGCATCGACGTAGCATGGCTCACAAATCATGTTTTCAGCATCGCTATTGTTGTGGACAGTTTAATACCAATGCCCGTGCGCCACGCAGATGTCTAAATAATAATATTATTACTTAACAGTACCACGTTTGCATCCAACCCTAACTTGTAGGGAGGGTAAGGGTAACATCTACCTATAAATATAACCGCATCTCCCCATAAGGGAGGGAATGACACAACTACAAATCTCTCCTACACGGCATTATCCTTCAAGAGGCTTGAACCAGTATAAATTATGTGTCTCTTTTGATTGATCTTCGCCTACGTAAAGCGCTCCAATCGACCCAAACATCTGCAGAACTCCCATTCAATCGTGCATCGACACCTTCGATTAAGTTGTGTTCACAGCCATCATCAATGTTCCTTTGTACTCGTAGAGTGAAATGCATCTAAGGCACATGAATTGTTTAGGGATTGTCATCAAAATACATAAACTCATAAAGTGACCATCTAGATCCAGAAACAATTTACGAATGGTCATCTACATAAACTTCTAAGTGATCATTTAGATCCACAAACTAATTATGTTGTAGCTGCCTAGGTCTATAGCTATCCAACATGCCGTGCCGGACCGGAACGACATGAGCTTGTAATGGTGGGTCAGCACGGCCCTTATGGTTAACAGACTGAGCCAGGCTGGCATGATGGGCCTGTGGCGAAGCCGAAGCACGACATGGTCAGTGTTAGACGGGCCGTGCCAGGCCGCGGGCCTAACGGGTTTTCCGTGTGCCTGGCTTGCCCAAAGCTAAAAAGGTAATTTTTATTTGTTTTTTATCTTTTAATAAAAAAGGGACTAAACGAGCCGTGCGACACGGGCCACGTGATGGGCTGAATAAGCCAGCCGCTAAATGGCGACATATGAGAAAAATCGTGGCAACCAACCACACGATCAACTCCACTCGGTAGCTGGATCGAACAAGGGCCTTTCGCCTCTTTTATCAGGCCGTTGTCTCCTGGTCACCGCCTCACGTTCCGATTGCTGGGCAGGGTCTCTTTCTGCAATTTTCCACAGCCAAGATGTTTCTCATGTGCATAGTAAAAGTGCATCTAGGCTCTTAATTATTGTTTTGTGTGATTGACGTCAAAACGATACAAAAGAACTAATGTCGCAATTGAATATGTGTTTGGCCAGGTCTCAAGAAGGAGAATCAAACATGTCATATGAAGTGCTACATTGAAAATATTCAACGAAAATTGGCAACATACACTCAATGGGTGTTATTGGCACAGTTTTAATTTTAATTGAGTGTAGGAATGCCGTACTATCAAGAGGGGTGCAAATCATTGATCCACAGATGCCATAGGACCTTTTGGGTGATACGAAGTTTCTTAGAAATCAGTTTGAGTGAGTGGTGATTTTTGAACAAACCGTGAAGGCTCACCGGACTATCCGGCATTCTACCGGACTGTCCGGTGGAGCCAGACCTCGCAGAGACCAAGTCCCAGGCCGGACTATCCGGCAACTTGCCGGATTGTCCGGCAAGCCCTAATCTCGCAAGAACCAAGTACCTACCGAAGTGTCCGGCAGTTTACCGGATACTCCGGCCAGACCTATTCCTGAGCATAACGGTTCGATTTTGGGGACTCCATATATATACCCACTCAGCTCCAACGGTCACTCTCTCTTGCCCACTTGCTAGAACACGACCCAAGGCTTAAACTCTCCCTCTCCACTCTCTCCTAAGGAAAAGATTTGTGAGATCCATCCTAGAGATTGTGTGAGAGCCAAGATTCGAGCTCCTAGCATCCATTCCACTCTAGAGCATCTTGTGGCATCCTCATCTTGGTGATTTGCACCTGTTACTCTTGGAGCTTGGCTCCTAGACGGCTAGAGGTTGCCCGGAAGCTCCCAATTCGTGTGGTGACGCTCTGAGAAAGTTTGTATTGCCCTCCTCGCAAGAGGATTTGATGGTGAGCAACTCGAGCTTGATCTTTGTGATCGCTTGAGTGAGGAAAAGAGTTGAAAGAGACTCGGTCCTTTGTGGACTGCTCAACGGAGACGTAGGGCACTTTGTGGGCCCGAACTTCGGGAACAAATCGTGTGTCACTTGTGCTTGTTTCTTTTGTTCTTGTTGTTTGTTGGTGATTTTTAGCATACCATTTTATATGCCAACTGCGCCTTATTTAGAGCATAAATGTCATCATTATAGGTCATTAACCCTTGATAATAGCACCATATTTGTATATATGTAGTTCTGGAGATTTATTGCAGAAACAGATGAAAAGGATGATATTCTGGACATTGTGGCTTATCTGGACCTGAAGAGAAGAAAAGCAGCAGAAAAGGCTCACTGTGCCGACCGGCACAGCCTTGTGCCGACCGGCACAAGGGACTTCAGGGCCATCGAGGCTGGCCCACCATTCAGTTGATTCTAGAAGGAAGTCATCCAAACCAATCTTGGGAGATATCCGTCACGAAGATGCCTGAAGATTTGAAACAGCAATGCAAGACTTGATCTCGAAGAAAACTGATCGGAAGGCCCACATGGAAACTACCTAGGACTTTGGAACCGACTTAGAGAAGAGACCGAGTTGGACACGAGGTGTGCCGATCGGCACGGCCTCTGTGCCGATCGGCACAAGGACTCTCTTCCCGAGATTCTTTTCCTTCTCAAAGCATAGCCCTATATATACCTGTAGAAACCCTAGGGTTTCGAGATCCGCCGCCAGAGGGACAACACAGCTAGTAAGTTTAGAGCCACCAGGGCTTGCCTCGTTCTTCATGTTCCCTAGTTGTTAGATCAAGAACCGCTGGTGCTAAAAGGTGATCCATCAAGGTAGGCCTACTAGATGGTGATGTATCTTGTACTATGTATTATCAAAGTATGGTTGAATATGTGGATGAATTGTTTTGATTATTGCTTGCCTGGATTTTATGGTCTTTACATGCACTTGTTCCTACGCTTAGTGAGGACTAAGTATTAGATGTTATTTTAATTGTGGTGGCAATAAGAGGTGAGAGATTCAATCTCTCACTATCTCCATTGTGGTTAAGATAATATCGGGATCTTGTAATGCGCCATAATTGCATATTGTCTCTGTACCTCAACGCGTTGGAATATGCGAGATCCTTGATATGGTGTGTAGAGTGGGAAGCGGCTACCGATTACGAAGGTTGGTCATGACAGGGGCTCGACGGAAAGAGGTTTCTTCCTACCGATCTTCGGTTCTCAATAATCAAGTAAATCCGTTTATGATGCTATTGAACTAGGCTTTTTGGTTACGATCTCAACTAGCAAACTTAGGCTAACTTACCCAGTGATTTAATCAGGTTTCTTAGGCTGTTCTAGCAACACTCGGACGACTCAGCATCCGTGCCGACCGGCACACCAGCTGTGCCGATCGGCACATCCCCCAATTCTCCCGAAACTCACGCTCACGCTCACTAGAAAATTTAATTTTTGCAGGTACTCCCCTGTTTCCCGACATGCGACACTGTACTAGGCATGGGGAAGAGGAAAAGAGGACGCGGCAGCCAAGGCGCGGGGGAATCAGCGAAATTTTGAATCGTGCTGACCGGCACGGCTCCCGTGCCAATCGGCATCACCTGGGAAAGCCAGGCTTTTGCAGGTGCTCCCCTGTCTCCCGACATGCGACACTGTATCAGGCACGGGGAAGAGGAAAGAAGGCGTGGCAGTCGAAGTGCGACGGAATCCGCGAAAATTTGAATCGTGCCGATCGGCACGGCTTTGTGCCGACCGGCGCGCCAGATGAATTTGAATCGGCAGCGGGTTCCTTCCCTTGGACGCCTTGGAGAGCTACAAGAGGGGGCACTACCTCCTCCACTTTCGCCACAACTTCCTGGTAAACCTCTCCACTCCTCTACTTCCTCAATTCGCGCAATTCGCTTCCGTTTTCGCACGAAATGAAGGGGCTCGGATCCACGATCAAGAGCGCCGGCAAGAGGATTCGTCGGGGGTTCAGCTCCGGCGGATCGCAGCAGTCCGGGGGCAACAACTCCGACAGCAACAACTCCGGCAGCGACTCCGGCTCCTTCACCACGCCGCGGAGGGCAAGTTCGGCAGATAGCCCCGAGCTCTCCGTCGAGATGACGCCGCCACGAGGGCGGGACGACTTCTACATCGCCCACCGCGACTCCGGCATTCCTCGAGGACCGAGGCCGCACACAAGGAGCGCAACCGTCGCCGCCGCCTCCGCTGCCGCGGTGGGCGGACCGTCGGCGGAAGCCGAGTAGAGCGCGCCGGCATATGTGCTGCGCGCGGTTCGGGAGGGGTTCACCCCACAAGCTTGGAGGAGGAGTACATCTACACCAACATCCGCGGCCGCATCGTCTCCAACATCGACATGGATGAGGAGT
This sequence comes from Eragrostis nindensis, assembly GCA_012490785.1. Taxonomy (NCBI): domain Eukaryota; kingdom Viridiplantae; phylum Streptophyta; class Magnoliopsida; order Poales; family Poaceae; genus Eragrostis; species Eragrostis nindensis. Next base: position 33,551 of record JAAXCT010000904.1, read on the forward strand.
TCCTCACCAAGGTCGGGGTGTGGTCGGACCTCCGACAATGCCTCATCAACCTTGGGTGGGAGACACTCCACGACCAAGTGAGCAGCTTCGACATCGAGCTCATCACCGAGTTCATCACCACCATGCGCCGCGAGATGAACGAGCAAGGAGACGAGGAGATCAAGTTCCGTGTGCGGGATGAGCCCTACTCCATCGAGATCGGGGTTCTCTCCGATGCTCTCGGTTTCGATGGGGAGGCTCCCGTATACGGCGCGGCGACTACGGAGCAGCTCGACGTGTTTTGGCGCCCTATCGACGACGCGGAAGAGCGCAAGAGGGGGCACATCAAGAACCCCACGATCCAAATCCTTCTCCGGTGGATGGCCGCACGCACCACCAGCCGCCTCGACACCACCAACATCTCCGACACGGACTTGCGTTGGCGATACAACACCATCGCGAGTCCGTCCAAGTGCAACCCCATCATCTTGATGGTGGGAAGTTGGTTTAGCCAAAGGGCCAACCCTAAGGCAAAGCTAGCTTTTGGAGGCTACCTCTAAACAATCGTCTTCAAGGTCACCAAAGGCAACCTCATGATGAAGGATGATTGTTGGGTGAGGCCGGCGCTCATCGACGAGTCCATGGTGCGCGGGAAGACCATCACGAGAAGCGCCAAGCTCGGCTACTACGTCTGCGGCACCAACATCAAACCTCCCTGCCCCGAGCTCGCCCTCTTCCTCCCGAACAAGATCGATGGAGGGCATTGGCTCGAGGCAGACCTCCGTGAGCAACACAAAGTGACGAAGACCAAGCGCGGAAGGAAGAAGGTCGTCGGGCAGTCTTCGGCGAGCGCAGCAGCTGACTGGGATAGCTAGGACGCCGCGGCAGCTGCGCCCAGCCAACCGACGCAGGAGGCGTCCGTGCCGACCGGCACGGGCTTCGCGCTGGTCGGCACAGGCAATGTGCCGGTTGGCACAAACCCAAGGTATTACGGAATGCCCCTTGTCTACCCTCAGTACTTCCAGGGGACACCCTACTATGCTCCTGCAGGTCCTCCGGGGGCAAACTTTGCCCCTATGCATCAATACATCGACAACAACGTGCAATACGTTGAACGCATCGACAACTTGGCGGGCGAGATGCGGAGCAACACCGACGCGATGATTGATGAGTTCGCAAGGTTGGAGGCGGCGTACTACGGCTTCGACTACACGCAGCCACCTCCATTCGATGGGTAGTATGTTGTGCACGGCACAACTTATATCAGTTTCCCGGTTTGCGTTTTTCTTTCCCTTTCGCACTCCTTTTTATTTATTTACTTATGTGTGTGTAAGCGGGTTGGAAAACTATGTATCGGGTGTGTTTAGTTTGTTTGTGCGTTTTTATTTATGCAAGTGTGCTAGTATCTAGTTTTATTTATGCAATTGTGCTAGTAGTGTGTTTAGTATGATACATCATTATGTAGTTCGAGCTTTCAAATCCAATATGATGATGATCTTTATGCTTTATTTGAAAAATGATACGAGTATGTATGTCTATCTTGAGAAGTGTTAATGATAATCGAGCGATGTTGAGCACAAATAAAATTTCGAACTTTCACTATAATGTATTCGGCAAATACTTCACATGTGACGTAATTCGTTTCAAAATTCCCATGCAAAGTGTAACAATAAGATCAATTTGGATGACATGACTTAGTACCTATTTCTTTATAAAAATTCAAATATTCTTATTGTGAGCTTTAGAATCACTCCGTATCATTCGATTACGCCTACCAATGCCAAATATATGTAACTCAAATTAAGCCTTTGATTAGTAGATACTATGATTGATGATTGAGCTCGGTTAAGATTTAATTCTTCGGGTATGAGACTTGAAGAAAATTAGCCTTTTCTTTTGCGTATCGTGTTGATTTTCTAGCCTTATTTCCACTTGAGCTATGCAAAATACCGCATTGGAATTATGCATAATTCGCCGAGTATCCGATACTTGAGAACCAAAATTCTTGAATCAAATACCAATCCTTGACCACATCCTACTGTATTCTTGGCTACGAATCTGTTCAGACGAAAAATCCAGAGCAAGTCGGCAGGTACAGACGCTGTGCCGACAGGCACAAAGTTGTGCCGACCAGCACAGAGAGAAAAAAAAAAAAAAAAAAGAGAGAAAAAGAAAAGAAAGAAGAAAACGAAAAAAAAGAGAGAGAAAACAAAGTGTGTACCTTGCGCAGTTTTGCTCGGGACTAGTAAAAATTTAAGTGTGGGGGGAAGAGTGAATTTCCTTGAATTCCTATCAACTATCATCAAATAGTAACCAAGAATTTCTTCCAACCATGTACACAATTCAAAATCAATCTTTGCTTTGTACATGTCCACTATTCTAAAGGTGTGAGTTTCTTTCTCAAAATTCAATTCCTAATGGCCTTTTGACAAGTCTCAGTAAAACCAATTAGAGTTATTTCTTAGCTTTGCAATATGTTGTTGATTTATGTCTATTTTTCCTTGAATTTTCTCACCAAGCTACTCGTACTGCCTTACACATAAATATCAATAAAGTAGGTTTTTAGGCGAGTGATTGTTGGAGGTGCTTATCACTCAAATTTTACCGCCAACACCATTCAATAAAAGCCATCAACCAAAGATAAAATGAACATTCTTTTATGTTAATGGCTCTCCACGAGTTTTGTTAGAGTATTTGAATGCAGGGAGCGATATGGACCAAAATGACAGGAAATGGGGGCCGAAGCCCACCGGCCGGCCCACCATAGGCCGGCCGGCCCACTCAGGCTCCCGCTGAAGTCCATCTTCCTTACAGAGGCCTTTTGCAGCTTCCCCACGTGGAATTCAAGGCCCAGCCCAACAAGGAACAACCGTCATTCTAGAACATGGGCTTTTGGGCCTAAACTTGAAGGCCACTCCAATTCTGCCGCCCCCATCAAGTAGCCGACCTCCCAACCGTCATCAGGAGCGAATCTGAGACGTCCACGCAAAAGACGGTGGCAAACTGCCATAATCAATGGCCGGCCGGCCATCCTACTAGGCCGGCCGGCCTACCTTTGCGCCACCGCCACTCCGTCTTCGGCTACAAGATGCACACCGATATAAGGACCTTATAAATACCCCCGGCTAGCTTCAGAGCAACTCGCACCTGGAGATACACTTGAGTTAGTCATTAGTGAGTAGCGAAGCGCTGCTGGTAGTGAGTGAGTGAGTGAGAGGCTAGGAGAGTGAGTAGTCCCGGAATGCCGGGACTCTACTTCTTCGTCGCCTCGAGTATGCTCCTCGCCTGGGAGTATGCTCCACGATAGGTGTAAACGTGGTCTCTGTAATCCGCCACGTCCGGGTTCATGTCTGTAGGGTTTTCAATAGCAGGCGGATTCCCAAAGTAGTTGAACCTAATTCCCGGGTTGCTGCTTTGGCACGTTTGTGCCCCGAGATAGATAATAGAGAAAGGACCATACCAAGTTGCCCAGCTGCATAGCTCCTTGACATTAGATTACCTGGCCAGAAGACCTTTTTATTTATTGTTGCGCTCTTGCTCCCCTGTGCCACCTTGATCGGATACTTTATCTAGGATAGAGTTGTTAGTACACTGTTCGTTCCCTGTGGATTCGATACCCTAGGAATACTCCTTGTGGTGAAAGCTACACCGGTATCCGTACGCTTGCGGATTAATTTCTGTTAGGCCTTAGGACTGCCAACAGTGATCGAAGTTGAGTTGTTCATTCGATCGTTTGAGAAGGATGGTTCTTTTGTTCACAATACCTTTTTAGTGATTTACACAAGTGGAAAAGTCATGTTTATCAAGTTGAATATTTTCAAGATTTGCTTTGGGAAATACTATTTCATGCTCAATACCCATATTTTGAACATATTTGCTGAATACTAAATTGACTTGATCTCACAATGACTAAATGCTCAGCTCGTGTAGATTTGAAACACTTTTATGATTGATGTGACTATATGCAAGTTGATTTTCATTCTTGATTTTCCTCGGGACGAGTAAAGGTTTAAGTGTGGGGGAGCTGTTGGCGATTTCTAGCATACCATTTTATATGCCAACTGCGCCTTATTTAGAGCATAAATGTCATCATTATGGCCATTAACCCTTGATATAGCACCATATTTGTATATATATCGTTCTGGAGATTTATTGCAGAAACAGATGAAAAGGACGATATCCTGGACATTGTGGCTGCTCTGGACCTGAGGAGAAGAAAAGCAGCAGAAAAGGCTCACTGTGCCGACCGGCACAGCCTTGTGCCGACCGGCACAAGGGACTTCAGGGCTGTCGAGGCTGGCCCACCATTCAGTTGATTCTAGAAGGAAGTCAACCGAACCAATCTTGGGAGATATTCGTCATGAAGATGCCTGAAGATTTGAAATAGCAATGCAAGACTTGATCTCGAAGAAAACTGATTGGAAGGCCCACATGGAAGCTACCTAGGACTATGAAACCGACTTAGAGAAGAGACCGAGTTGGACAAGGTGTGCCGATCGGCACAAGGACTCTCTTCCCGAGATCCTTTTCCTTCTCGAAGCACAGCCCTATACAAAACTTGTAGAAACTCTAGGGTTTCGAGATCCGCCGCCAGAGGGACAACACAACTAGTAAGTTTAGAGCCACTGGGGCTTGCCCCGTTCTTCATGTTCTCTAGTTGTTAGATCAAGAACCGCTGGTGCTAAGAGGTGATCCATAAAAAAGGTAGGCCTACTAGATGGCGATGTATCTTGTACTATGTATTATCAAAGTATGATTGAATATGTGGATGAATGGTTTTGATTATTGCTTGTTTGGATTTTATGGTCTTTACATGCACTTGTTCCTACGCTTAGTGACGACTAAGTATTAGATGTTATTTTAATTGTGGTGGCAATAAGAGGTGAGAGATTCAATCTCTCACTATCTCCATTGTGGTTAAGATAATATCAGGATCTTGTAATGCGCCATAATTGCATATTGTCTCTGTACCTCAACGCGCTGGAATATGCGAGATCCTTGAGATGGTGTGTACAGTGGGAAGCGGCTACCGATTACGAAGGTTGGTCGTGACAGGGGCTCGACCGAGAGGGGTTTCTTCCTACCGATCTTCGGTTCTCAATAATCAAGTAAATCCGTTTATGATGCTATTTAACTAGGCTTTTTGGTTACGATCTCAACTAGCAGATTTAGGCTAACTTACCCAATGATTTAATCAGGTTCCTTAGGCTGTTCTAGCAACACTCGGACGACTCAGCATCCGTGCCGACCGGCACACCAGCTGTGCCAATCGGCACATCCCCCAAATCTCCCGAAACTCACGCTCACGCTCACTAGAAGGCCTGGCTAACTCTTTTACTGATAATTCTGCTTAATTGTCATTGGTCTCTGTGGATTTGATATAAACCTTGAAATACTCTTCTGGGGGAAAAAGTTACAACGTACACCGTCTATAAATTAGGTGCGTTACAAACTACCAACATTGTTCTTACTCGTTCTTGTTGCTTTCCTTTATACATCACTAATTTGCTTCGATCTACTTGTGTACTTGTTTACTTTCGCATATATTGTGTAGATTCATTTCACAGCATCTATACAAGTCTTTTGATTCAAGTAGAATTGCTAGAATCTCTGTAGATCTCAAATTCCGCAGATTTAATCTCAGGACCGGACTGTCCGGCACAGTATCGGATACTCCAGTGGTTCCAGGTCCGGAGTATCCGGCAGTATACCAGACTATCCGGCAGGACTGACTTTTTGATTAAGTCTTAATTGCAGAAGTTTTTATCATTGCCTATTCAACCCCCCCCCCTCTAGGCAACTTTTCACATAGCACGTGCCTCTCCATCCACGCTGGCATGTCTACATAGGACTTTTTTACACGCACGAAGGGCTTTGAACCTTGGCAGCTACGACATAATTAGTTTGTGAACCTAAATGTTCTCTTAGCCACCATTCCTTAATAGTTTGTGGACCTATATCGTCACTTTAGAAGTTTATGTATCTAGATGACTATCCTTAAATTGTTTATGTACATTAGGTGCATTTCACTCGTACTTGTAAATTACAAAAGATCAGGTGTGAGGCCACGATAGTGGCATGGATCTCATAAAGCGGTGTGATACGCTTTGTGAGGCTATGCAGATAATTTTCCAAATCATAGTGGACCTCCACATGTGCACCTTTGAGACCTTTAGATTGGGTCGAGAGCAGCAAGACATATTAAGAAAAGTTCTTTTGCCTCCCTCAACTACTGACGGTAGCACAATTTTTACACCCAACTACAATTTTCACGGGAGGGCAGACATGCGGCTTGTGGGCGGGCAGGCAGCCGAGTACAGTCCGTCGACCTCTCCGCCAGTGGTGCCGCACAGGCCGTCCTCGTTGCCGGCGGCTGCGGCGCAGCCTGAGGCACCGTCAGTGGCAGGGGCCAGGCACGCGCACTGGGCGGTGCAGAGACGATGTACGCGCCGCAAGTAGTGGACAGCTCGCATGGCTCGGTGATGACGGTGTTATCGAGCGTTCCATCGAGCACAGTCCTAGTAGTAGGCGAGGAAGTTGCCATCGGGCGAGCAACAGCAACGTATACTGCCCATGTACTCCCTCCGTTCTAAATTGTAAGACACTTTAGCTTCATCAACTTTTCTCAAATTATAAGACACCCTCGTTTCTCAATGCACCTTTCTCTCTTTCCCATACATCTCTATCTCTATCTCTCTCCTCCTTGTTTTCTGTACACCCACTTTTTTCACTTCTCCTTAATCTCGGTGTCCGGGGCCAAAACGTCATATAATTTTGAAGGAAGGGAGTAGTAAATATAGCAGGGGCCCACAGCAGGTTGACATCAGCTATGACAAACTCCACAATGGTGATCTAACACAAGGACCAAAGATAGGTCCCAAAAGATTACAATATCTCCACCAGCCTACTCATGCCAAGAGAGAAAAGATGAATGGAAAGAAATACATTCTTTATTTCTTATGGCTAGCAATATGGCTAATGCTAACCTTAGCAATGAATGCTATGATGACCTATGTACCGCTATATGTACCACATTTATTGTATAATGCTCTCTATATTTCTTCATTGTGGCTGCTCAGGGTCATGCGTCCGGAAGAAATAGAAGAAGAAACAAAAAAAGAAAAAGAAAGATAAAATCCACGGAGGTAAACTGAAGTGAGAGGAGGAGTTCAGAGACTGCGGTTACCCCATTTTAGTTGAAAGTGAAAACTGCGCTACTCCCAATAGTTGAGGGAGGCAAATAGGACTTTTCTTATACATATTCTGACTGGACTTTGTGCTCTCCAGCCCACTATGCGCTCATGCATATGGACACACGGCTGCTGCATTTATCGAGCAAGCCATGGCTCACCTGTGCTGAAAGCAGCCCAGCCCAGCATCACTCACGCGGCCCGTGAAATCCTCACCAGCCCATTAGATCAGCGCCGTCAGTTTCCATCCAGCGGCCCATTAAAATGCCAAAATTCCGGAAAACCTAATCCGAAATAAAAACAGTACCTAAGAAACTCACACAAACTTTTTTTTTGCGAATTACACAGTACAACTCAGACACTCACAACGCACGCATACTCACCCCCTATGGACGCACATACACAAATCCTACCCCTATGAGCATCTTCGAAGACTGGGCCAGCAAATCCTTGAGATTTACGAAGTCACCACTGGCGTCTCGCTGTGGACGGCCACGTCATCTTTCGCTGAAAGCATAACGCCGTTAAATTCTAGAAAATTCGCTCGCACGGGGAGTCGAACCTATGACCTCAGGTGCTACTGAGGCTCTTTTAACCATGAAAAAATTCCTTATTTGGCCCTAAAACAAATGAGGCTCCCTTTCTTGGCCCTAAAAGTTCTGAACTTACCTATCTGGACCAAAAACTAATTTTTATTTCTTATTTAGCCTTCCGTCCAACTCTGTTAGCTTCAACCGTCAAATATCCACTCAGAGCGATTGCAAATGACTATACTGTCCTCACCCTTCTCTTCCCGCACTGTGTTTTGCAAAAGAAAAAAAAACTCATCTGGGTGTTGCCTCCGGCCAGGGCGTCGCCTCCGGGCAAGGGCGTCGTCACCCAGGCTGCAGGCGCCAGTCCCGACTGTCGCCTCCCAGCGCGGCTCAATCCAGGGTGCCGCTCCAATTTCAATTTTTCTCCAAACTTTTCCCCTTCTTCCCCAACTCCGGTGACCACCAAATTCCTCGCCGCTGGTGAGCCTACTTCCCCTGGTCACCAACCGGTAAGCAGCCAACGCTCCTCATTTACCTCCCCGGTGCCTCACATCCCAATTCCATGTCTCACGCTTGCACAAACACACACACGCTTTGCATGCATATCGCTCACCATTGTTGCCATCAAGGATTGCAAAGCCGCGGTAAACCGGACCGGTTTTCGCGAAAACCGGAAAAACCGGTCCGGTTCGGTTTACCCGGAATCCGGTTTTCGGTTTTAAAATTCAAAAAAATTGAAAAATTGAAAAAAATTAAAAAAAAATTATGTAAAAAAACTAGATGAAATTTGCAGCATGTTGGTGGAAGAAGAACATAAGAAATCGATCGTTTGATGGGCGAAAAAAATTGAGGAAGTTTTCTGTGTTGAAAAGGGAAGGAAAAAAAGAAAAAACCCCTTTTTCTTTTTTCTCTTTTTGAACCTGCAACATTCCTCAATTTTTTTGACCAAGCAAACAATCAAATTTTGAGTTCTTCTTGTACCAATGCACTGCAAATTGCATCTAGTTTTTTTACATATTTTTGTTTCAATTTTTTGAGAATTTCAATTTTTTGCAATTTTTTTTTCATTTTTCCTCTCAAATCGGTTTTTCGAATTTCGGTCCGGTTTTCCGGACATTTTGACCGGTTTACCGGTAAACCGGTCTGGTTTACCGGAAATTTCGGGCATTTTTAGTTCAAATTTTGCTTTTCGAATTTTGATCCGGCTTCCTACCGGTTTTTCCGGTTTTCACGAAAACCGAACTTTTCGGTGGCCACCGGTTTTACCGAGTAAAATGAAATTGTGAACCTTGGTTGCCATTGCCTGCAAACGGAGTCCTTTCTTGACCGCCCTTTCCCTTGCTTCATTGCTGGTCCAGCTGCTCAATCTCACCATGGCGTGTTATTCGTTGCCGATTTCGAGGAAGCTATTGAGGAAGCGGAGAGGTTGGGGGTCTGGGACGGGGAGGTCTCCGCAGAGGAGGAGGAGGAGGAGGAGGAGGAGAGGGACGGCAGCAGCAGCGAAGGACAGACCACACGACCACCAGGGTGGCCTGTGTCGGCGGGAGGGCCGACGCGGCTAGAGCTCCTCTCGTGGGGAGAGGAACAAGATGAGGGGCAAAATAGTCATTTCCCCTGCCATGTAACACCGGCGTCTACAAAAATTAACAGATGGGCCATAAAAGGAACAAAAGATTAGACTCAGGCCAAATAGAGAAGTTCGAATGGAAAAAGGTCGAGAAAGGAAGCCTCATTTGTTTTAGGGTCATAGAAGGAATTTTCTTTTTAACCATTAGGCTAGAGACTCTTTCGCAAACTCACACAAACCTAGTCACGAGGGTCCACTATGGAACTCACCCAAACATTGTCATGAGGGTCCACATCTAATAAGAACGTGAGGCGTTATGCAGGTATGCCACACAGCCATAGCACCTAGATCAGGTAATGTAAAGATTAATTAGTATTTTTTTTCAATGAAATTTAATCTTTATCCACCTGCACAGCTGGAAGTTACGCAGACTGGGCCTGTTTGGGACTGCTCCACTCCATCAAATCTGGCTCCATTTCACATTTTCTTAGCCAAACACGTCTAGCTCCACGGACTCCACTTCACTAAATTTGTGGATCTGAGGCCCAATTCACGAATTTGGTGGAGCAGCTCAAGAGGTACTCCAGAAACTCATCTTTTCAAAGTTCTCATGGAGTTAGTAGAAAATTACCCACCATGCAACTGATTACACACGTACCGTTTCGATTTCTTTTCTCTGCCGGTCGGGCGCGACTCCTTCAATTCCCACAAATCAACAAACTCCTCCATACAGAAGCCGAAACCCTAGCCGCCGCCGGTGGTTCCCCGCTGGCCAGAGGTCTTCGGCGCCATGGAAGCCGGCAAAACGGTTGGCTCCGGTTCTCCTCCATCGATCCCCCAAGTTTTTGGATCGCAACCCGCGTCAGTCGTCGCATAAGCTCACGCAGCTCAGCGTGCGCACGCCGCGCAATGGCAGCCGCGCCATGGATCGGCACCGGCGCCCCGCGGCCTTCCCCACCCCGCCCCCGACCCTCAGGCTACGCATGCTCCTGGAGCCCAAGCTGCCGGCGGCCTCCACGGAGGCGCGCAGGCTGTTGGCGCACAAGCTGCAGGCAGGCAACGCAACAAGAGAAAAAGAGAGAAGGTAAGATTTCGAGGCTGCAATTCTTTAGCAATATTGGTGCTGCAGATTTTGGTGCATGACTAGTGTTAGCGATTGAAATTAAAGCAAAGGATTAAATGGTTCAGGACTAGTGTTAAAACTATTGTTATGACTGCAATAGAAAGTCAATGGATCGATGCCTGAAAATATTCTTTTAATGTGTGGACATGCAAAGGTATGGGCTACAACCAAGGTTTACATAACCGAAGAAACCGCGGAGACCGGATGGCACCGCATCGTCCGGTTTCACCGGAAACCGGTGAAACCGACCGGAAACCGCTTCAAAATTCGATTCCCAAATTTTGAACTGAAAAGCTCGATCGGCAATCTGAAACCGGACAGTTTTACCGGTTTGACGTCCGGTTTGACCGGTTAACCGAATCTAAAACCGGAAACCGGAAAAATGTGAGGAAAAATGGAAAAAAGGCAGGAAAAAATCGGAAATTTTGACATGACTTTGCTATAAATTTGTAAATATGCATAGGCACAATTTGACACTATAGATGCATAAAACACACAAAGAATATTACAAGATGATCCAAGTTCCAACATAAATTTCAAACATAAATGTCCAACATAATACATAGAGCAACAACATAATCCTAGACATAGGTTTTCAATACATCAACATATAGATATGGGGTGCAAATGACATGTAACAGTGGATATGCTATACTCAAGATATTAGGAGTGCAATGCACAAGGAATGACATGATTTGACAGTTAAATGCTCAAGATACAACCTGCTGTTGCAATTGCATTAAGGAAAAGACTTGTTAAAGTGATGGTAGCATTTACATCATTTTGGAAATTTAAAATAGTGTATTGTTTAGCATAAACATTTTTACTGTAAAGAGTTGAATGTTCTGAGATTTGTTGACAAGGTTTCACAGGTTTTGAGCAGGGCATTATTTAATTATGATTTATCACATAAGAAAGGTAACAAATTAATCTGAGGTCATTTAACAGAAATTTCACCAGTGCTGATATTTTTAAATGGTACAGCATGACAAGAGAGCACTAGGGACCAAGTTTCAGGAATTTTAGAGCTACCATGAATTCCTGGTGAATTAAGCAAGGGAAAGAGATGAACTAGTACAACAGGGCACAAACGGCCATAGCGCTCTGCAATGCGTGCGTGCGTGGCTCAGCCAGTAACCGCCCATCACTAGCGGATAACCGGACCGGACTTCCGGTTAGCCGCCCCGGGCGCCACCATTCTTTTTTCTTTTCATAGTTTTCAGGCTGCAACCTTCGATCAATTATTTGACCAACCAAACAATCGTATTTTCGTGAACTTCTTCCACCTTTGGGCCCAATATTACATCTAGTTTTTTTACAAATTTTTTGTTTCAAAATTTTTCAAATTTCTAAATTGTTTCAATTCAAAACGAAAAACCGACCGACCAGGCTAACCGGACCGGACCGGTTTGTCCGGTTTTTCCGGCTTCCGGTCCTGTTAACCGCGGTTTTGAAAACCTTGGCTACAACCATCCATGCATATGAACGCCTATGAGAGTCTCGCAATCTTCGTATTCATACGTGCTGGGAATGAGTCTTATAGGAAAGGACAAAACCGATTCAATCACTCAGGAGAAACCATTATTAGAAAATTTAAAGAGGTTCTAGACTCTTTGATGGCTATGGCAAAACATTTCATTGTGCTAAAGGACCCTAACTTTCATACTGCTCATAAGAGGATAAGAGATGATAGACGAGCATATCCACACTTCAAAAACTGTATTGGTCCTCTTGATGGCACACATATCCGAGTGGCTCTATCTCCCCAGGAACAAGTGAGATACATTGGGAAAACAGGGATACCGACTCAAAATGTTCTTGCAATTTGTGACTTTGACATGCGCTTCACATATGTTGGGGTGGGGCAGCCTGGAGCTATGCATGACACAAGTGTGTTATATAGTGCAATGAGAGTTGATAAATAACTGATGCAACTAATGACTGATAGTATTTCCTCTATTTGCAAACATGTTCTATGTCGATGCAGGATATCCTAATCGCCCAGGATATCTTGCTCCTTAGTCCTTACAAGGGTGAGAGATATCATGTACCGGAGTGGCATAGAGGTATGGAACCTAAGACTCCAAAGGAAAGATTCAATAGCATTCATGCATCAATTCGCAATGTTGTTGAGCGATCTTTTGGAGTATGGAAAATGAAGTGGCAGATTCTGTACAAGATGCCAATCTATCCGATGTGGAAGCAAAAAATGATTGTTGTGGGTACTATGATCCTTCACAATTTCATTCGTGAGCCCCCGGTGCCAGGAGCCGTTAGGTAGATGACCCGGCGTGTGAAACGCTTACCCCGCTATCAAGGCCGGCCAAATTGATGAGTTCGCAAGAAAATTTCAAGAATACAAGCATCAACTACTTTGTGTCAGACCTTTTCCTAGAAAATGGTCAACACTTTGTCGGTACTTTGTATGATTCATGATATTAAACCCTGGTTCGGTCCACTAGAAAGCAACAATTCAGCCGGAAGTTTGGACACGCAGTGTGCTAGATGCAGAATTCGTTCGACTTGGAACTAGAGATGTGTAGGAAATTAGGACCGATTAAATGCTAAAACCTGCTTACGGAGATGTGTAGGAAATTAGGACCGATTAAATGCTAAAACCTGCTTACGGAGAGAACCTGAACCCATGACTAACATTAAGTCGCCCAGCGAACCCCACAACTCTGAGCCGCGCGTGGCCTCGGTGCTTGCGCGGGCCGCGGCCTTAGTTCTTGCGCGGCGCGCGGCCTCGGTGCGTAAGCGGGACAAGGCCGCGCATGAGGCAGACTGTATTTAAAGCGTCCATTATGGCGTATCACATGACACCCAAACCCAGAGATGGAGAGTGGCAAAAGGCCGGACGAGCATCACTTGTGCCCAATCTGTAACCGTGGATTCGCTGCGGGGCAAGCCTTGGGCGGACACATGAACTTGCATAGGGGTAGGGATAAGCCCAGTACGGGGAATGCAACCAAGGAGTCGGAGATCGCGGTCGCGGACGCCGTGCAAGCGCCGGGCGGCGTGGATCTCGAGCTGAGGTTGGGGCCGCCGCCGCGTAAAGCCGGTTCGTCCTACTCTCTCTCTCTCTCTCTCTCTTTCTCTGTCTCTCAATTGAGGAATAGAACGTGACTGATGTTCCCCTTCTTTCTGCTTGTGAAGATTACTAGTACGACCGCGGATGGTGGACAGAATCAAGAGGCGGGACGTCAGCATTTCCACTGCAAAGGTGGATTATATGCATAGGCGCAAGGTAGCCCTACAGTATATATGTAAAGTGCGAGATAACACATGAAGTATATGTAGTTATGTACTGCTAGCAAATAACCCGTGGATTACCGCGGACAGGTTCGAAACTCTCGGAGTATATAGCATCGTTATGAAACGGTTGGAAGAGTATCATAAAGCTTATGTAGTGACCGACGTTGTCGTTTCTTAATAGACACACGCATAAGGTGTCTAAGAGATCATGACATTGTTCCATTTTCACCAAAAGCTTTGTGATTGTTGATAATAATTATATCTGGGAACTCATTAAATCCTCAGAAATTGCAGAAAAACATAATTATATCTGGGAACTCAGTTTTTTTTTTGGGAGATCCCTGGGAAATCAAAATCATGAAACTAAGTTGTGCTTCAGCCATCTCTTTATGTGGTTATTACTTTTCATCTGCATCTTGCACAATGAAACTTAATACTATCCAAATATCATAGAGTATGCAAATTACTAAGAAATAGACATGAATTTGCACCTTCCCAAAACGCCCACAGAGCCACAGGTCGCTAAACCTTCAGCAAACCCCGTATTGCACAATCGAAGGCTCAGCAGTTCTGATTTCACCACCAAATGCTCGAAACGCATACATCCTGCAATTAACTTATTCCTAAGGGCATGTACAATGAGAGGGGCTTAGGAGGGTGCTTAGGAAAAAAACCGGGTTTTTTTTGTCTAACCAGATTGGAGCGGTGCTTATAGGGGGCCAAAGCAGCTTAGTTTTGTGTCGATGCCTTCGTAGTCTGTTGGACAGTTTTTCTTCCTCGATGCCACCCAACTACCGATCGAGTGCCACACCATTACGTTCATTTTGCGTCGTTGCGGCCAGACTGATCACGCTTTGCATCGTTGCAACCGAAAAAAATCACGAGTTGCAATATCTTAACAGATTGCTTGTGTCGTTAATTGTGGTCAAATAAAGAATTGTTCTTTACGGCAACGAAGTTATCGTCTATGTAGACTGAATTCTCGCAAGATCTAACAGCATATTCAGGTTCTATATATACACAAGTCACGGTGTAATACCATCATTGCAAGTTTTGGTTTCTCCTCTTAGATTCAGTTCCTCTACACCACTTCTGTTCTTCCTTCCGATGGATTCTGGTCTACTCCCTCCATTTAGGACATGATTCAGCTTACCAATGAGCCATTAACTGCAGGGTAATTTTCCTGCTATACCATTATTAAATAGCCCAACGGGTCCAGTTCATTCACTACGACCCCTCCGTCCGAGTGGTTGACAGCTCTTGTGCCGAGGCGCGTGCTCGCGGGTTCGAAGCACTGCGTCCGTATCTTTTTTGCGCTGGAGCGCGTCGAATTTTTGCATGCTAGTGTGCCAGACGAGCCATGCGCGCACGGTTCGCGTGGCGCGCGTATTTCACTCGCGTGGCGCAGTTTCGGCCAAGGAATCGTTTTCCGCTCGATTTTTTTCGCTCGCCTTTCCGCATCCGAAAAATGCTGCTCGCGCTTCCTGCGTGTTGTATCGCATCCGAAAAATTTGTATCGCGCGTGCATCCCGTGTCTTTTCGCTCGCGCGCGCAGGGAGCTCTGTGTGGCGTCCGAATTTTCACCTCACGCTGAGCTCCTTTCTTAGCCTTATTCGAACACCACATGCGCCATTTCTCCCTGCAGCTTAGCAAGAGCTCCCGGCTGGAAGTTGAACAAGATGGCCCAGTTTGAGGGCGGCGGCTCTAGAGGTAATCTATTTAGGTCAAATCTATTTTTTGTCATTGCAAGCTTCTTCGTTCCTAGTAATGCCACTGGTTGAATCTTATTTTGTTTTTGCATAGGATTTGATTTGAACCTGGACCCACCTAGTGATGATTTGGATTCGATCCTTGAACCACAAGCGGCTGCTGCTCGAAAGATCATGCTTTGTTAGCCTCATGTTATTCTTACGTTTAGGATCTGCTACTGATCATGGAGTACTAATTCTTTGTTTACGTTTTGCTAGCCGCATTTGATTTAAACTTAGAACCGGCTGTAGAAGAAGATGAAGATCATGTCGCTGGATCGACGGACGACGGCGCGACGAGCTTCGCTGGATCGACAGACGGCGGCGGCGCGTGAGCCATGCCGGCGAGCAAGTGAGAGCGGACTGGAGCGAGCGTACGTGCAACGGCGCCGGGGAGCGAGCGACGCGGGAGCGAGGTCCGCCGGGCTGCGATCGCGGAGCGGCGCCGGCGAGCGAGCGTGGGCAGCGCGCAAGCCATGCTATCGATGTGGCGGAGCGCAAAGCGGCGAGCGAGCGAGAGAAAAGGTGAGTGAGCGAGAGAAGGCGAGCGAGAGGCGTGCGAGTGATTTCTGGCGTTGGGAGCCGACGCGATTTACTCTCTCGCGCAGGCCAAAGCACACCGCGCTTTTTTCTAGGGACCGTGCGATGCTGGGGGCAAAATTGGAAGGAGGCAACGCTGCATGCCTAAAACGACCAGAATTGTGAAAACCCGTCGAACGCCCAGAACGCCCATTTTTTTGAGTATGGAGGGAGTACATAGCATAATCGATTTGTTGAATTCATCCACCTTTTCCATGGAGACTCCTGCAAGTAGCACACAAACAGCCAGAATATTCATTCGACCCTGAGTCCTATTGGCTATGGGTATGCGCATCAGAAAGGTGCATCCGTGAGCAAAAGTCAAAAAAAGCTAGCACCTTGCATTGGAGGCTAGAGATGCTTAGATAAATGCTAACAGGTTGTTAATCATGTTTAAGCACCTGAAAAGCCTAATTTTCATTGTACAAAAGAGTTGCTAGACTGGTGCTTAACACTCTCTTTCTTTAAGCACCTCCTCCTGCTCCTCCCATTTTAGGCTGACTTCAACAGATAGATGCAAATGCATATATGGCTCTTACGGTGCACTGTGCCTCCTGAAAACCTGCTCCAACAGGCAAGGCAATCGCGTGAGTCAAACTGCCTTCGAGGAGAGAGAGGCTGCAAAAATGGATCCCCCTCTCTCGTCGGATGCATCCGCACGGGCGAGAGGAGGCGCGGGACGGGACGCCTGCCCAGCACGCCGTGACCGGAATGTAGACGAAGTAGGCGTCGTCGGCGAGGGAGAAGCAAGACGCGAGGCCGCGCGACGGGGAGAGCACGGCGAGCTCCAACGAGGCGGGATGAAGGCGAGCGACGGGGAGGGGACGGTGTCGGCGGCGGCGGCGAGCGGGAGGATCCCCGCGGCGGGGCCGAAGAGGCCCGAGCACCGGCGCGGGGCAGCGGCGTGCGCGAGGGTGAAGAGTGGGAGCCCAGCGCGCGCGCCCACGACGGCGAAGAGCTGAGAAGAGCAAGGATGGGGGAGAAAGTGGCGGACTCGGCGGCAGTGGGGGACGTCGACTAGGACGACGGCCAGGCGGCCGCGACGGAGCTGGACAGCGTCCAGTACTGCAGCGAGCACCTCCTCCAAGTCGAGCCCTTTCTTCCCGCTCGGCACAGGAGAGGAGCTCTGCAGCGTGGGGCGCGGGCAGATCAAGGGTGGCGGATTGGGTTTGGCTCGCTGTGCTAGAACTGTGACGACGGCGCGCGGGCGGAGCGGCGGCAGCGGCGCGCGGGCCGAGTGGCGACCCCACCACCATCCTGCACGGTAGCTCCACCGCCACCCTGCGCCGCTCGCGAGCTGTGGTTGTCGTTGTAGGCCATCTTCACGGAGCTCTGCAACATGTTAGGTCCTGGGAGCCATGGCCACCCCTGTTCTTCCCCGTCGCACCAGCCGCTCCCCATAACCACACCCCAAATTGCTGGCTCAAATGGATGCGCCATGACCTAAGGATCCGAATCCCCCACCCTCTGGGCGCCCTCTTCCCCTTCCCCATGCCGGATTTGAGTTCCTGGAGGTCATCCATGGCGTCCAGAAACAGCTCGAACTGCTCTGTTCGGTTCTTCTTCTCCCCATCTATTCTCTCTTTGGGCAATCAAAGAACTCCGGTGGAAAGGCCGATGAGTACCCTGTGCCAATTTGTTCGAGCAATCGTAGAGCGCATTGACAACAGATGACATTTTCGCATTGAGGGTATCATTGTGTGTACTAGCCCACATCTTGGCCGTAGCACTGAGGTAGTGCCCTGAAAATCAGCAAGCCACAGCAATTCAGTCGAGCTGCGCAATTTTTATGTGTAAATGCTCCAAAACCAAAGTAGCGGCAGCTCACCAACGAGGAGTTGGACGTCGGAGCCCTCCCGGCCATCCGGCAGCGGCGGGATGGCGTCCTGCGCGGTGGCCGGGTGCGTCGCGGACCTGAGCGATGTGCCTCGCGGGGCTCCGCGGGGGAGCCGGGGGACGGCGGCGCGGCGAGGCGCGAGCGCGGCGCGCGGCGGCTCGTGCGCGCAGGGCCGCGGCGTGAGCGCAGCGTGCGAGCTCGACGGACGCGCGAAGGCCGGGGCACGGCGCGGAGGCCGGAGCGCGGCGGGTGAGCTCGGCGGGCCGGGGCGCGCGGAGGCCGGGTCGCAGTGCGCGGGCGAGCGAGACGGTGCCATGGGCGTGGAGGAGCGACGTGGTTGGCGGGAACGCGGGACGAGGGGGCGGCGTGGAGGAAATGCACTTGCTTGTTGGAGATGGGGTTGTGAGAAGGAAACGCAGACTAGCGTACAGATGAGGCAAACCTGGTTTTGCATCTGAAAACTAGGTCCTACTGTTGGAGTCAGTCTTACATGCCCTTAAAATGACACGAAACCGTGTTACCGCCTCTCTAAAATTGCCTTCTCTCTTCCTTCTTCCTGCGCCGGCCACCCCCACCCTCCTCCGATGCAGCCCACCGCCATGGCGTCCGATGCAGCCGGGAGCAGCGGAGGGAGGGCGCACGCGCCGCGTCTCGCCAGCGCGATAGCGGGAGGGCGCGCGCGGCTGGGCGTGTCGCCGGCGAGACGGCGGGAGGGCGCGCGCGGCTGGGAGAGCGCGTCGCCGGCGCGACGGCGGGAGGGCGCACGCGCGCGGCTGGGCGTCTCACCAGCGCGACGACGGGAGGGCGCGCACGCACGACGCAGGGGAGGAGCCCGGCGCCCGGGAAGAAGCCGTGTCTGGTGCGGGGCGCGCGGCGGGGCGGCGGCCGAGGGCGTGGCAGGGCGGGGCGGCGGGCCAGACGCGGTAGGACGGGTTGGTTCGGCGTTCGTCGGGGCAGGAGCGGGGAGGTGGGATGGTGGACGAGATGGAGGAGGGTGGGGGGTGGCCGGCGCATGCAGGGAGAGAGAAAGAACGAGGAGGCGAGAGGAAGAAGAAAGAGCGAGGATAGTTTCGTGGTTATTTTATCGAAGCTCACAGTTTCGTGGTTATTTGGGCGAAGCCATCACTATTTGTGGTCCGCAGTCGATCAAGAGAGCGATTGGGATTTGATGGGAGCGGGTACTGACTAACCAGCCACAGAAGACTGAAGAACCGCTTCTGCTGATGAGATAGAACTCCATATCGAGGATGCCGACAGCTCCTTCTTGCTTGTGCCCCACGGATCTGGGGATTGAGGAGGGGATTCAGCACAAAACAAATCATAGGGGGTGTTCGTTTACCCCCCTCTAAACTTTAACACCCGTCACATCAAAGAGAATCTTACTATTTAAATATATTTTTATTAATTTAATGACAAAACCTATGTCACGACCCCCCCTCTAAATCACGAGACGAATCTAATCAGCCTAATTAATCTATGTTTTGCTACAGTGATGCTACAGTAACCATCGTCTAATCACGCCTTAATTACCCTCATTAGATTCGTCTCGCGAATTCGAGCGGAGTCCTGAAATTAGTTTTGTAATTAAACTTTATTTGTAATCACAATATTCATTGAAAAAACCCTCTAAAGTTTAGACCCAATTCAACGAACACCCCCATAGCATGGGAGGAGAAGGTGGGATCAGAAGGCCGGAGCAGGACGAGGGAAGGAGGGAGAGTACAAAGAGTTGCCCGGCGAGAAGTGCGGCGCGAAAATGCCATCTGGGACTAGCGCGACGCGATGAGGAACTGCGGCCGTCGGTGGATGGTTGCTGGAGAGGAACCGAGGCCGCAGGTTGCCGCCTGCCGGAGACAGGAGGTGGGCCGCCTGTTGCCGCCTGCCGTAGTGGAATCACGCCGCCGGTTGCCGCTTGCCATGCTGAGGGCTGAGGCGTCGATGGGGCGCGATAAGGCGGCCTTGTCGTCGTCTGCCGTGCGGCCCGGTCACTGACCGGTGGGCCCAGAGCCCGCGTGGCAGCGACTGGGCAGTACCCCAGACGATATCTGCTTCCACCGATGAGCGGCATCACACGAGGCTGCTGCGGCGGCAAGTAGTTGGAGATCATTGCCGGGGACGGATGCAGGGCGAGAATAGTGTTGTGGTGCTACCGTGCTCTCGAGGAACAACAGCCGTTCGATTATTATGTGACGGACAGGATCAGTGCGGGCAGGTCCAACTTTGTTCATTTCGTAGAAAGCACCCTGAAAAAGTCTTCGGCTACCAACCAAGTCCGACATCCTGGTACATTTGTTATCCACCTCCCTAAAGCTTTTCACCTTCTTATTTTACCTCCTTCCACCAGATGGAAATGTTCTTGCTGCCATGGCCGAAACCCTTATCTCTTCACTGAAGCCCAACAGGTACACCGAAAAAGCAGAACAAAGGGCACAATGTGATGACAGAAACAGTACATTTATAGCCCGACATTACAGTTCTATTGGCAGGGTGGCACCTGGACACTGCTTGATTCTCCAGTTCATTGTAATTTGCTTATGCCTGATGCTCCTGGAAACGGAAAAAAAAAAATCACAAGTTTGATTCAAGTGCATTCTTCGGCAAATTGGTATGGTGAATAGCAGTGGTGACACGTAAAGTTCAGGTAATACCTGTACCCATGGACCGGTATACATGCCAGGGCGCATGTTAATACTCACTGGAGTGTTTATGACCTCAAGCCATGCATAGTTATCTGGGCTATCAACTATATTTGTCTGTCCATCTGCAGCTGTTCAAGCATCAAGTGACAATGAGAAAATCAAACACACTGCAGAAGACTACAGCTAACCATAATTCCAGGATTCCCAGAACCCTAGCACAACATCTCCATGAAGACCCCTTACCCAGATTGGGGATAAACAGATAAAACGTAAGACAAAACTATCTTAAGTACCCAAAACACCAGTGGTAATAATAGTACAGTACACAACTATTAAATTCAATATAGGATAATCCTGACCCAGATCAAAATGCGCCACAAGAGGGGGCTTTGGCATGAGAACAGACCTCCTCACCTATTTACAATCTTGCACTGAACCAGAGGGCAATAGGTATTCTTGCAAATCTATCTCCCTTGCAAGCTAACATGCATACTACTGAGGGCCACTTCAAAAAATGGTTGGCTGGTCGATTTATTCAAAAGGCTTCTAAGAATTGCCAGGATTATGTTTCACCATGTTTTGTCGCACTACAAATTGGTATACACAAGCCGCTATGCTCGTAATTGTTGCCTCTAGTCTCCTGTCTGACGTGAACTCTATAATTAGATACTTCGGTTCTGCTGCATATGACTTGCTTCTATATAAATCAGAAACATGACTCGCTCCTAGTCTCCTCGCCAACCAAGAGTATCTTACACCTACACCAATACTCATGGGCATAAGTATGTCCAAATCAATCAACCAGAAATCCTATTCAATAAATTCATACAAGTCAATCTGAAAAAGCAGAGCAATGCAAACAGTTCATCGTTCTCTTGAATCGTATTTCCCACCCCATGAAGCAGATACATGGAATATATCATTCCAAGACCAATATATTCGTTCAACAATTAGCAATATTTAAGACGGTTGGTATATCATTTCCAGTAATGAAAAGGCCGAGTGTCATGTGGGTGTCGCATTATGCTAGGTGCCCATGACAACAGTAGCAGCCACCACCAACCAAACCCCAGGGGTGGTAGCAATATTGTTTTGCCTTAAGCTAGCTGAACTAGGTATCAGTTCCTCACAACCTCACCATGGTAGGCTGAACCCAAAGCCCTGGTCCTCTATATGCTGTCAAAACTCTGACATCCTAACCTCAAACCCCCCCCCCCCCCCCCCCCCCCCCCCCCCCTCCCCAAAAAAAAAAAAAAAAAAAAAAACAAACAACAAACTTTTCACTACTAAAACCTTGCAACAATATTATCCCCCCCACCCCCACCAAAAAAAAAGGTAACAAAGGTGACAGCGAGAGGTTGACTTACAGAGGCTTGAAAATGGATAATCATGAAAATATGTGCAGATCCGACCATTATCATTGGAATATGGCGGGGCAAGGACATCGAGAACAGCACAAGAATCTAGCGATGTGAAGCAGTGTAGGTTCCCGCCACTTTGAGGATACAGAACAGAGGTTGGACATGACGATGTAAGAACATCATCCTTGTGTAATTTGGCCAATCTTGCTGAACATCAAGGGTAAAAAAAAAACTTTCAGCGGTAAGAGATCTTACTTTTGACGATCAGTAAGGCTGAAAGCATGGTAGTAAGCAATCTGAAACGATTTCTCTCTAACTCTAGTAAATGATACAATTGACTGAACGCATGTCAAATTACTATTTGCAGAAACAACGCCAGAATTGTGCAGTGAAATATTAATAACTTGTATTGAATGACATGATAACTCTGAAAAAAGCAGGATACTAACCTGGCTGGCTATTTGCTATAACAGTAGGCTCAATCCAATCATATGATTTCACATGCATAGAACCATACAGGATTTTGCTCAATACAGTCATTCCTGGATGGTCATGGAGGGGAATGACAGCTGAAGTTGGTAAGCAGAATATTCCAATCTGCAAAATATACAGGAAACAAAAGAGGTGTTAAAGACCACTCTACCTATAAGTGAATCCCAGGGACTTTCTCTTGCATGGTAGAAGGTAACAGAAAAAAAAAAACTCAGCCAATGACTTTGTCGAATTAAAAAAAAAAATTAATAAAGCGTCAATCCTGTAATCCAGTGCCTGCCACTACCATAGATTGCTCCTCCCCGCATCATGGCTCGAATCAGATTGCAGCATCCAGGCTATGGCATGGCAGCGGCAGCGGTCAGGGCTTCGGAATAGTGGCATCCTCGGATCGTACAGGAGGTGACGCCCTCCACGAATCATAGCACAGGGGCAGCGCGTCACGTTATCTTCTATGTCATGTTGTTCCATTTTTCCTTACCATTCTTATACAAGCACTAGTGATTCCTCACACACACAAAAAAAGAACAAGCCAGCCTCATGTAGCGTTCTTTTATTTATTTATTTTCCATCCATGTCACATTTGTTTCCCAACCACCAACGATTCCTCACAAAAAAGAAACAAACCGGCTGATGTCACGTTTTTCTCAAGCGCCAACGATTCCTCACCGAAAGAAACCAAAATAAACTGGCGTAAAAATCAGTTGAAAGAAATCTCATCACGTTGGCCTGTTTCCAAAATAAAATAACTTTCCAAAAGAGAAAATATAAAATAATAACAATAAATATGGATGACCTCTTGCATTCTTGGAGGTAACACGCCATCATGAGACTATTGTAGACTCTCAAATGGATGGCCCACAGTTACTTGGGACTATCATAGATTCTCAAATAGTAATTCTAGCAAAAGAATGTGGTCAATCGAATTTAAATATGCATAAAAAACTCACTAGGATATTTTGTCACAGCTGAACCATGAATCCACAATGGTAAGAAACCAAGCATCGCTGGAAACTATACAATTTAGTGATTATCAAACCATTAACACATATAAATAGTACTCTCAAAGCTCCCAGATGGAATGAATTGTAGCCGTTAGAAAGGAAATGGCGACAAAACTACTTGTAACTGCATAGTTCACCAGCTGACAACGGTCCACCAGAACAAAGTTGAAACGCATAAATAGTACGGTTCGCGAATCAGCATCAAAAGTTATTATGCTTGGAGTGTAGTTGTTAGCGTATAGGAGTCAGGTGGTTATAGTGCGACTTTTCAGAATTGAACTCACAGAGAAAGCGCCGCACTCGTAGACATGTAGATACGTTATAGACTGCGCCCATCGAGCTGCTCTTGCTGAACTCTTGAGGAAGTTGGACTCAAAAAACCCATGCCCTCTATCATCTTCGAGATTATCATCTCTGAGCCCAACATCAGCCGGAGTGATTGTATCTGAACATCAGACAGCATTCCATCATATACTAAAGCATAGCAGGTGGCATGCGCTAGCTCATTCATTCTTATTATTGCAGGAGCACAGAAAATATATGAATTTGAACAAGCATCAGCCTAACACTGCAGGCCATCGGCAAATTACAACATATGACACATAGACAAGGGAACAAGCAGGGAATTCAAAGTGGAAAGCCCGAGGTTACCCATGAGAGAGGAGATGCTACGGATGGCGGGCGCGGGCGGAGGAGAGGATGAGGCGCCGGCGGCGGAAGGAGACGGAAAGGTGCGCTTGCAGAGCTCGTAGAGCGCCTGCATCTTGGACGACGGCGGCCGCGGGGTCACGCCCCAAGGCATTGGGACGGGTTGAGGAGGCTCTCTTCTTCCCGCGCGCGGTAGCGCTAGATGTGTGGGCAGCGGCAGCGGCGGGGCGGCAAGCCGGACGGCACGGCGAGGGGAGGCGGCCTGACGATGGTGAGTGAAGCGATAACAATTTTTGGATTTGGGAATTCCAGGGGGACTTCAGGGCGGTTTTCCATTTATTTGGAGTTGTAATTTCACAAAACCAGCTGCTCGGTCCATTGTTTCATAAGCCACATTTTTAAAACCTAGTTTTGCATAATCATAACTATTTGCCCTTTTCGTGTCATAAAATCGTAACTTTTTCGTGTGATCTCACTTGTCCATCTTAAATTCAATGGTCAACAAAAGTTTTGTTGTTTTGTGATACAAAGATGCAACTAGTTGTGGTTTATGATAATAATTTAGATTTTATAATTTTGTGAAATAATAAACAAAAGATGCGTTTTTGAAATTATTTTTTCCCTTTTTGAACCGATTCAGGGTGTTCCTGACGCATCGGATTCAAATATGAGACAACGAATTATTGGGCGTAAAGCTGGGTGAAAGTTAAATTCATGAATTACTTCCCTGATGTTGTATTGGTTTCGTGCAATTTCTCTGAAACGGACTGATTAATGCTAAGAAACTGTCCTCTTTCGAAAAAAGGAAAAAAAAAGAAGAAAAAAGGCGCCTGTGAACAAAATGTCAGCCTGCCAGTGCTTCCTAATCCATTCTCGCCCAACAAGCTACCGGCCGAACAACCGCCCCTGTCCCCCGTTTGACCCTACGACATTTCCGTTGAGCTGCTGCGCTGCGCTCCACGCTCCTGCGAGTGGACGCCGACTCCGTGTCCGTCCAAAAAGAGGAGCCAGCTAGAAGAGAGAGAAAAATTGAGAGGGGACAGCAGCAGCTCAGGCGCTGCTGTCTCTTAAAATCCTCCCAGATTTGCCCTCCATTCCGGTCCCGATCCCCATGGACGCCGCGCCGCGCCCGCCGCGGCCCACCAGCCCGTCGCGGCCGCCCAAGGCGATCCGCAGCACCAAGCCGCGGGGTCTCGACGACGACACCGCGGCCCCGCCGGCGTTCCCCAAGGGCCTCGCCTCCTCCTCCTCCTGCTGCCCCGCCGCCGGCGCCGGCGCCGCGGCCGCGCTCCTCCTCCACGCGGACGTCCCGATGGACGCCCGCGTCTGGGCGGGGCTCCCCGACGACCTGCTCCTCGAGGTGCTCGCCCGCGTGCCGCCCTTCCTCCTCTTCCGCCTCCGCCCCGTCTCCCGCCGCTGGGACGCCGTCCTCCGCGACCCGGCCTTCCTCGCCGCGCACGCCGCGGTGCCCTCCCACGGGCCCTGCCTCCTCACCTTCTCCCGGGGCGGCGGCGCCCCCCACTCCCCGCCGCAGTGCAGCGTGCTCAGCCTGCCCCTCCGCGCCCGCTACAAGCTCCCCTTCGGCTTCCTCCCCGCCTGGGACCTCTGGCTCGTCGGCTCCTCCGGCGGTCTCGTCTGCTTCTCCGGCTTCGACGGCGCTGCCTTCCGCACCCTCGTCTGCAACCCGCTCACGCAGGCGTGGCGGGTGCTCCCGGACATGCACTACAACCAGCAGCGCCAGCTGGTCCTCACGGTCGACAAGAGCCGTCGCTCGTTCAAGGTAATCGCTGCCAGTGATGTGTACGGGGACAAGACGCTCCCCACTGAGGTCTACGACTCCAAGCAAGGCCGATGGTCCGTGCACCAGATGATGCCCGCGGCGAACCTGTGCTCATCCAAAATGGCCTTCTGTGACTCTAGGCTGTACCTGGAGACGCTCTCGCCGCTCGGGCTCATGATGTACAGAGTGGACGCAGGGCGTTGGGAGCATATTCCGGCTAAGTTCCCAAGGTCCCTGCTGGACGGGTATCTGGTGGCCGGAGCTCGAACAAGGTTGTTCCTGGTTGGGCGCATCGGCCTTTACAGCACACTGCAGAGTATGAGGATCTGGGAGCTGGATCATGGTAGAACCGTTTGGGTTGAGATAAGCAGGATGCCGCCCAGGTACTTTCGGGCGCTCTTGAGATTGTCGGCTGAGAGGTTTGAGTGCTTTGGCCAGGATAACTTGATCTGTTTCACGTCATGGAACCAGGGCAAAGGTCTCCTGTATGATGTTGATAAGAAGTCTTGGTCGTGGATTGCTGGCTGTGCAAGCCAGCTTTGCAACAGCCAGGTTTGCTTTTATGAACCAAGATTCGACACGTCCATCTATTGAATGTAGTAATATGCCTATATGAGCTGCAGTACAAAGGGATTGAGCTCACATGCTTCTGCCTCCAGTATCGAGATGCCTGGTCTGTTGGTCAATCGGAGCATGTCTGCCATATTTGTCGATAGCTGCTATGATTATTACTTGGTCTCCAAGATACTTTCAGTAGTTGGATAGAGCAACCGATGTTCTCGAATCATGCCGCTGGAGACCCTTCGCTACTCCAGCAGCTGGGACAGACTGAACCATTGTCAGTTTGCCGCAAATGGAGGTCTGCTTGTTCCCATTCCCATTTTTTTAGCAGTCAGCGCTTGTAAACGATTCCATGACTGAAATTCAAAAGATTAGCATCTTGTGCTAAATGTTTGGATTCATGTTGTTCTTCGTGAATACAAATTCAATTTTCAATGGGTAGTGCATATTAAAACCATAGTTCCACTGGTCTGAGTTGGTATTTCTTCATGTAACTGATCACCGCACTATATATTATGATTGAAGTATCCATATGCCGTCAGTTGAATAATTCCAAATGATCATGTTTCTCTGATGTCCAAAAGCTCATTCCTGCACTGTTTGATATGCATTTGTGTACCATGATTCTTCTAGCAAATAATATTTCCATAATTTTTTATTCCATTATTGCTTACAAATAATTACCTTTTAAAGTTTATGTTTATGCTAGCTTTCAGAACTTTCAGTTGACATGGCATGGTTTAATCTGGGAATTCAGTTAAGTATGCGCAAACAAAAAGACAGTATTTAAAATATGCACCTTGCAGAAGATCTTGTTCATGGGGTTAGCACATGGCAACTTAGGTCATCCTGGATAGAGGTGTATTAAAGCTATGTTTCAGTTTAGCTGTCCGCTTCTTTGATTTGGTGCTGATTGTTCCAAGATGGTGTTGGTTGTTTGAATTATGTTGAAATTTCTGTGCTATTTCTGTAGTGAATTCCCAGTGGCATTGATAATGAACTTCGGATTTCACCCAACATTGTGCCAACACACAGTCACAAATCAATATCATTCTATGTGAGAACAATGTAATGACTAATGAGAGCGAGAAATGAACACCTCCTTGTAAATAATTCTCAACTGAAGTGTGATATATGGAAGCTGCATCTTCAAGGTTCAGTATAAACAAATATAGATCATTCATATATATTTGTATACTACCGCCAATTTTCTTATCATTTCATTAGGACATGATAGTTAGCACAATTGTAGCAGAGTTGCTGTACAAAAAGCGTGAAAAAAATCTGGAGGGTTCCTTTTGCAGATTTCGGGAGCAAAACAACTGCATTGCAGTACAATTGCATAAAACAAGAATTGAACAACTGTATAAATGCAGAGTGCCCTTAAGTCCATTAGAGCTGTACCACTAAACTGTTCGTAATTTATTCTCTTAAGATGTACTCCCTCCGTTTTTTTTTGTCGTCGTTCCCGACAGTTTCGAATGAATTAAGGAAGCTGTTGATTGACATTTCTGCCCTTGCGTCCTCTTGGCCACCGCGAGCCGCACGCCCGGCCACCGCTACGCCTCCCCGGCGCGCCGTGCCGCCTGGCCGCCTCACCACTGGAACGCCTCCTCCTCGTCGGAATAGCTTCCATCCTCACACAATCCAGATCCAGATCCCCAATCCCAACCGGTTCCTACCAAATCCCCAATCCAGATCAGATCAGCGCTCAAGAATGGTGACGGCGGCGGAGGCGACGGCGCTGGTGGAGCCTTCCACGGCGACCAAGAAGCGCGCTCCGGCGGAAATCGAGGAAGATGAGGGAGGGGCTTGGAATATGAAGCGCATGCGGTGGCAAGATCGTGTCGCGGCACTCGAGAGGGTCCCCCGCATGGCAAAGGTCGCGGCAGCGGCTGCGACAGCAGTGGGGAGAGAGGCCGGCTTCGTCGACGCCTGCGACGGACAAGGATCCGCGTTCCATGTGCGTCCTGCCTCCTACGCAGTGCCGCAGTCCGACGCACCAGGTATGGCCATGGGGCTAAATCAGAAAAGCATCAACCTTATCTTCTTCGTGGTAGCAGTACTAGTGCTCTGCTGCAACTTTCTCCCCATTCTCAGCGCTCGAGCTCACTTTATCTCTAACTAGGAGCGGCGAGGGGCTCGACTACTCCAGCTCAAGCCTATGTGGCGCGGCAGACAGGCAGCGTAGAGTTCGAGCTTGCGCGGGCGCGGGTGGGCAAGGAGGAGCTCCATCGGGCTTGCACCAGGCATCACGAGCCGGAGCTCGGTGGCGAGCAGCCAGCGAGAAGGTCAAGCTCGGTGGAGCCGAGCGTGGCCAGGAGAACTCGCACCCCAAGTCCTGCCCCCTCCTTCGTTACCTCCAGCAATCCTCGATGCCTTGTTCTAGCAATGAGAACATCTCCAGTGTTACCGCGGGTTCGCGTGTTACCGTGTTACCGATCACTGTAGCGCCTCAAATATGCAACGAAAAATTGCAACAAAAATATGAATAGATAGCTCATGCAACGATCTACAATTCATATTTTTGGTCGAGGTGCAACCGAAGCTCGTACAAGGAGATACAAAAAAGAGAAATCAGACGTTGAATAGTAACGGGTTGCGGGTTCGCGATGAACAGTTGCAACCCGCACTATTCACAGTCCGATTTCTCTTTTTTGTATCTTCTTGTACGAGCTTCGGTTGCACCTCGACCAAAAATATGAATTGTAGATCGTTGCATGAGCTATCCATTCATATTTTTGTTGCAATTTTTCGTTGCATATTTAAGGCGCTACAGTGATCGGTAACACGGTAACACCTAAAGAGGTGGTAACACCAGATACGTTCTAGCAATTGGAGATGTGCATCGCGTAGCTATGCTGCCTGTACATTCACCATCGTCAAGGTTAGTGAACCATCACCCCGTTGCTCACCAGTTGTTCGATAGATTGCTAGACTGGAAGTAAGTTTGGCCTGTTGTACTAGTAGTCGGACTAAATTCATTTTGATATGATCCAGGGCTTGGATGTAGGATTTTCATGTTAGAATCCTTGAGTAGAACGTAGCATATTGGATACTGATTTCTTCTCTTAAGGCTCTAACGGAGAACTGAACTGAAGGAGATCGAATTGCCCTGTCTTTTCCTCTGCATTTCCCATGAATACTGCCAACAAGATCACCGGTAGTTCAATCTGCATTGGGCAGCACTACTTGCAAAATCAGGGAATCCTTGCATTTAGCACTACATGCGAACAACTTAACCAATGTAGCACTGGTCAATCGAGTAGCTGATTTTTGCTTCCTGCTATTTTCTGAAACAGAGGAATCCTTGCATTTAGTAAATTTTTTTTATCTGCCTTGCTATTTTCTGAGATATTCGGCTTGCTAAACTTGATTGTGCAGGGCTATGCAAGGAGGACCGAGGGGCAAGAAAAGAAAATCGCCTTGTGCGAGAATGAGCATATTTAGATCACCATTGAGTAGGATGATGCTTTCTCCAATACCAAGAGTATCATTTACGCCTTCTCCTAGGTTGGTGCCTAAATGCTCCCCAGTCCATGTCTCAGACTACTTCATTTATAATCTGTTTCTCAATTATCTTTTATATTTTACTAAAGTCTCCTACTGAAAAATCAATTTATTGGCCTCGATGTTAGTATATAACTAGTGTGATCTTGTTCTTGCAGGGCAACACATCGGACATCTCATGGACCAAGACTCGATATAGATTTGAATGCTGAACCTGAAGATGCTGACACAGAAATGGAAGAATGGAATGCAGAAATGGAAGAAGGCCTCACAGAATTTGAAGAATTAAATGCAGAACTGGAAGAAGGCCATACAGAATTGGAAGAACTAAATGCACAACTGGAAGAAGAGAATGTCGGCTCTGAGGGTGCTGCACCTATTCAAGAGAGGGTACGTAGGAAAGAAGTTCCTCAAACACGATCAAGCCACTTTTGACAGACAAGAACAAGAGGCAGAGGCTTGAGTGGTGTATATCAATGCTCGATCCAAGAAGTATACCACATGATCCCATCTTTAAAGACCTCTTTGATTATGTCTTTATCGATGAAAAGTGGTTCAACATTACTAAGAAAACACAAAGATATTATAAGACCCCAGCGGAAGTACAACAGACAAGGACTTGCAAGAGCACGAACTTCATTCCGAAAATTATGTTCCTGACCGCCTTCGCTCGTCCAAGATTTTCTAATGGAATCTGCACCTTTGATGGCAAAATTGGATGCTTTGCATTTGTGACATCAGAACCGGCTAAAAGATCAAGTGTCAATAGAAAAGCTGGGACAATGGAAATGAAACCTATAAATTCTGTCAAACAGAGTGTCATTAGAGAGTTCTTAATTGATAAGGTTTTACCAGCGATTCGCGCTAAGTGGCCCAGGGAAGACATTAATAAACCAATATTCATACAGCAAGACAATGCCCCATCACATGTTGCTCCAAATGACAAGCTGTTTTGTGAAGCTGCCAAGAAAGATGGGTTCGATATCAGACTGGTGTGTCAGCCACCTAATTCACCTGACTTCAACATACTGGATCTGGGATTCTTCAACTCTATACAGTCTCTCCAGCACAAGACCAGTGCAAAAACAACCGCGGAGCTTGTCGCAGCTGTTGATCAGGTAAATTGTGATCACCTGTTCCTTAATTCATCTCTCTGTACATTTCTTTTTCAAATCTACTCCCCTTTCTTATTGGTGCACTTAAATGCTATGAACAATAATGTATCAGGCTTTTCAAGATTATTCACCCTGGAAAGCGAACCGGATCTTCTTAACCCTCCATGGCTGCTTGAAAGAAGTTATGAAAATTGATGGTGGCAATGCTTACAATGTACCACACATAAGAAAGGAAATGTTAGAAAGGGAAGGGATTCTCCCAGTTCAACTCAATTGCGAGCCCGCATTGGTGCAGAAGGCAATGGATAAATTAAATGAATAAATTTTCATGTAATTCATGTAATTTATTCAGATTGTTATGAACAATAATGTATAAAGGCAACTCCTTTTTTATCTTTCAAAGATGACTAAATTATTACATCGAGTGGATGTGCTTGTATCAGACATACTTTGGCTTTCAACGTGCAATGATTTGATAGTTATCTGAACTTCACCTGATGCACTGCAGCCCTTATGGAACCAAATTCGCTGGTAGGCAATTGGCCAAACAAATTGCCTGTGTCACCAAGAAGATGTTTATCATTTCCGTCGAATTGAGATGTTTTTAATTTCCGTCAAACTAATGCTCAGCGACTGTAATTCACAAAGAGGAGAGAATTAGGATCAACAAGGTCGGTGAATTGAGATGTTTGGAATCTGAGAAATCTCGGTTTCGTTGTCCAATGATTAAATTTCGAATTAGTGCGTTAGTTGCTGCACTGCTCCTCCACCTTGGCAGGAGGAAAAAAACACAAGAACGAACACCATCTCCGAAAGAATACACACACGAACACCCGCAGCTCCATTCACGGCCGAGCAGTGCAACGTCATCGTTAGTCAGCTCCCGATGGAGGGAGGCGGCTCAGCAGAGGCCAGCCTCGAGGAACGTGACGAACTGGAACAGGCTCATCCTGCCGTCGCGCCCCCCGCCGGCGGCCGCGATCATGGCCCGGCACGCGGCGGCGTCCTGGCCCGCGACGCTCAGCCTGGCCAGCGCGCCCTGCAGGTCTGCCGCGCCGATGAACCCGTCGCCGTCACCGTCGAACACCGCGAACGCGCGCCGCACCTCCGCGAAGCTCGTCTCCTCCGCGTCGAACAGCCGGGACACCTCGTCGCGGCCCAGGCCCGCGACGAGCCCCTGATCGCCGCGCGCCGCCTGCAGCCCGATCCGCTCCATGCCGCCGGAGTTCGGGGAACTCGCCTGCCTCGTCGGGTAGCTGCAGCAGAGAAGGTCGAGGACCTCGATTCCGCCTTGACGTGCATCTAATTTGTCGGCGAGGTCGAGCAGCGGTCAGGGGAGGAGAAGACCGAGGGGCAAAGATGGCCTTTCATCTTTCCGGTGAACTGGGACGACAACAAATAAAACACGTTCTCGTTTGAACTACCGACGACAACAAAAAAAAAACGGAGGGAGTAATGTACTTCAATGAGACGTATCATATCAATACTTACTGGCTGCATATATTCAGATCCTATGATATTTTAGTGCAATGGAGATTAGAAGATATACTGTAGTTAATGACTATAGTAGTTAGCAGCTGATAATTGTGACTGAGGTTTCTTAAAAGATTAAGGGGAAAATGCTGTTCTTATTTCTCCGGGACCGAGAAAGATGATGCGTACTGGAGTTATTTCTGATCCTTATTAATGTGCTACAGTAATGTCAGCATAATGGCGTAGATATTGTTTTTTGGAGGGTCGTTCGGCACAGAACAAAAAAGTTGGAGTGAACGGCTAATTTAGAATCTTTTACAACGTAGCAACCGTGATGATATCTGCACCACGATGCGTACTCAAGTCCTTGTAAAGATTCAAAGCGGGTTCAAAATGAAAGCAACTGATACAAAAAAAGAAAGAAAGAAAGAAAGAGAACAGCTATATGACCTTCACAGTATCACACTTGGGCAGCCTTTGTTCCAGATTTTTGCATGAGGAAGATATGGAAAGTTCGGTAAATGTACCGTACCAAATAACTTTTTGCATGAGGAAGATATGGAAAGTTCGGTAAATGATTGGGTGATATTGCCCATACCGATATGTTTTACTGCTCTCAAATCAATAGGAGTGCATATTGTTGTACTTACTTAACTCCGTCCTAAAATACCTGTCAGTTTTGACTGTTTGACCATTCGTCTTATTTAAATTTTTTGCATGAATATTAAAACTAACTTGTCATGATTATACTATCTTACATGTTAAACATGTTATGAAAAGACAACTAATGTTTGCAAAAAAAAAATCGAATAAGACGAATGGTCAAATGTGATGATCAAAAGTCAACAGCGACAGGTATTTTGAGACGGAGGGAGTATAATTTATGATGATAGAATTGTTTTAAATTCCATCTGATGAACTATGTAGGGGCAAGCGAGGGTGAGAAAAGCTCAAGTATTTGGATCCAGTAATATTTGACCAGTTTAAACTACTATATACTGTTTATCACGTAGGGAACATGCATATGGTTTGTAGAATTATGGAGATCGGAACCAAGCAAACACGAGCACATTCAAGATGCCCAACAGCAGAAGTACTATGCAATATTTACACTGCTCACAGCATAAACTACAAAGAATGTTCAGCAACAAGCAACAAATTTCACACTGAAACAAGAGTGCCTAGCATTAAGCCATATACACAGACTGACACATTTATTAAGCATTTCCCTTAAACATAGTTAATAGACATCCATAGCAGTTCTTCCCACCCCTCGCTGTCCTCTGATCCTATCATCTGAAGAACATAAAAGTTAAATCCCAGATCGTTGCACAAAGTTGAAGGTTGTCTCAACGACGCTATCTTCGTTCCTGTACTCACTGCATAGGCAAGCAATACAAGTAGCAATAAATATTTTCTTCTCTGTACTATTGCCCTACTCAAAACTTGCAAGAAGTGCCCAGCCGTTGCTTCATTCTTTGACCTGCAGCTACCCTGGCGCGCTCGTGCAGCGCTTCCTTCAGCAGCTCCTTGAACTTTTCCAGGAAGAGGCTCCACTCATCCGCACTCATGTCTGACAGCCTGACAAAGCACATACTTGACGGAAGCTGTTCATCCGCACTCCTATTAGTGGCATTTCTTGTAGCATTGCCATTCTGACCAGTATGTTTGTTAGGGATGACAGTATTCAGTCCATCAGACAAGACTCTATCAGACTCGTAACAATCTTCATGATCGTCGATGCCCTCATGGACACTTTCCACAAGCTTTGACAGAGGGCTCCGGAAACTAGACCCCTTCATGCCCGAGCCAGTGAACCTTGGCGATCGAATTACATCACTATATTCTCCTAACATATCCATTGAGAACTGGAAGTCAGTGTCCTCTCCTTGTTCAGCTGGGGAAGAGAATGGCTCCCACTCTGCTACAATCTTCCTGGCTTCCATACAGACAACCTCCAGCTGGCTTGGTTCCTCCTCCATCCCTCTGAACTCCCTGGTCATCATTTCACCAATCTCGGCCAAG
The DNA here is from genome assembly GCA_012490785.1 of Eragrostis nindensis. NCBI lineage: Eukaryota > Viridiplantae > Streptophyta > Magnoliopsida > Poales > Poaceae > Eragrostis > Eragrostis nindensis. The sequence continues at coordinate 67,970 of JAAXCT010000904.1, forward strand.
CAGAGCCCAAAAGCTGCAGCCTCCTTAAGGAAGATTGTGCAAATGACCAGGACACGTAGGCAGGCCTCACGCATCATGGGAAGTTCTCTGCGCAGCATATCCACATCCTTCATTGGATCAAGATTTCTGATGTATTCCAGCTCTTCCTCAGAGAATGGAATGGAAGCCTGTGCCCAGTGCATCCACTCAAAATAAGGGTCCTCCAAATTCTCTGGCAAACACAGGCCATGATCGATCGGGAACAGCTCAGTCTGGCAACCGAAACGGCCTGTGCCACTGTTAAGCTTCCTTACCAGCACATTACCGGCATGCCTATCAGTGTTGAAAATTCTGATATCTAGTATGCCAATTCTATGAACAGCAGCAACCGGGAAGCTTGATGTGCCATAGTCATTGGCATCAAAGTCGTGGGCGATGAACTGCTGGAACGAAGCAATCTTGCTATTAACTTGCTGGTCCTGGTCATGAGCCGGTGCCGGATTTCCGCCATTAACTGGACAATTTATATTGAAGACAGAGTGTGTTATCTTCACCAGAGCAGTGGCCGGCACATTTGCAAAATTTTCATGGTCCAACAGGTATGCTGCAACCTCCCTGAACCCTGTCTCGCCCACTCGAACAGATTTCTTCAGTCCAGGCTGGCCAAGCGCTCTTCCAACGAAACCCTTCGGATTGTTTGGAGCAAAAGGCTCCTCATCCGTCGGCTTCACAATGGCTACCTTGTCCCCGTCGACATTCCTGAAGTAGTATGAGCCACCAAGGCCACTTTCAATGCGTAGTGGATCCACGCCGCTTCTGATGGCATTCACCACGTCATCAACCAGGCACTTCACACGGACACAGCTGGTGGAGCACCCAAGTATCTCAACCAGGCCGCTGCAGTCCTTCTGCTCGAACTCCTTGGAGACCGGGCAGAGGCACGGGGTGGAGCAGCTCCGGTTGATGCTGTTCCGGGTGAGCAGCAGCGGCGAGTCCGGCCGTATGAAGGAGAGATCATTCTCCAGGACGCGGTCGCCGAACGTGAGCGAGGTCTCGCCGGTGGGCACATTGAGCGCGAGCTGCAGCCGGCGCTTGACGGTGTGCGCGTTGTCCCCGCGGTCCAGGTCCATGCCGAGCACGCAGCCGGTCTCCGTCTGCACGAAGACCCGCCGGCGCCCCGCCGGCGGCGGCCGCGGCAGCTGCTTGGCCTCATCCCGCCGGCCCGCGCCGAAGAGGCGCCTCAGGAGCAGCGCCGGCACCTGGGCCTTGATGGCGCTGTCCAGGTTGGGGGACATGGCTTCTTCCTCTTCTTGGTGCGCGCGCCGTGCGGGGTGGCCGACGCCGTCAGGGAGAGGGGAAGCCGCGCTCTTGTTGCTATCATCGGATCACGCCTGCAAACCAACAACCCTCCAAAAAATAATCAACTTTTCACTCATCAATCCCACCACCAACAAACACCTAAAAGATCACAGCTTTGCTACGATCTCAGCATCAATTGAACTGGCTCGGCCATAAAAAGCAAGGATTCAGATGCAAGTAGAGATGCACAATTAAATCTCAGCGCTCACCATGTGGTGGTAAGGTGCCGGAGGAGAAGCGGGTGTGGGGGGTAGCCCGGCGATCGGCGGCCGGGGCGGCGGCAGGCTAGCGGCGGAGCAGAACCGGTTCCTCAATCCATCTACCTCTCGCTCCCCAAGGTCCCGAGTCCTGTCCTCTACTGCAGCAACTCGCGCAACCCGCTCGCTGCCCAAAGGATTCGGCCGTGGGTTTCGTTTGGTTTTCTATCCCATCCAAGGAACAAGAAAACATAAAAGACTTCCTGATTGCAAAGCCCCTATCTGACATGGTATTTGCATACAGCCTCACCTGGATGGTTAGAACCATTCAGAATCAGCCAATCAGGGCTTTAGATGGGCCTTATTTGAATAACTATCTGACGAGGTGTGGTTTGCAAAAGTTAAGCCTGGACGGGCATGATGATGACGATGAGCCGTGCTCGCACGCGATGATGACGATGAGCCGTGCTCGCACGCTCGGCGGGCACGCCGGATAGGATGGCCAATCTGTGCCGGCAACGTCTGTAATCCGTCGATCTCGAGATGGACGGCTTCGATGAACTCCAGCGCTTTTCTTGGACGGTTTGTTGAGACGAGATGAAAAACCGGGATCGCATTTTCCCCCGCGCGGAAAGATCTGGAAGCGCGCAGGCCACCGTCCGATGGCGGATAGAGGAGCAGCTGGGCCGTCGGAATCGCGGGGACATGGCCCTCTAGTCGACTGCGATCTGGATAAGAGCCATTGGTCGTGGCCGGATGACGTGGGGGCCGCCATGTGGGCCATGTCTGCGGCCGGCCTAGTCCATTTAACTAGTATGCGCCACTGCTGTTTTCGAGACGTTTTCGACGTCAGATGGTTTGCAGAGGAGGAGAGAGCTTGTGCGAATTTTACACTCGCCAGCTGCCACACGCACGCACGCGTACATTTCGCATGCAAACGTGGACTGAATCCTAGTTTTAAATTTCGCACATTTAGACAGGTTTGTTTACACGGGGTAAAACATTTCTCAGTGCACAACTAGACGGTTTGTATTGTACTATACATCATACATGACAAGTTATGTTACATTATTAGACACGTTAACAATTTGGAAATTGGTCTTATGAGATTGAGAGGCATGCTTCAGAAAACTATATGGCATGGCTAAACTAACACATCTTGAGATGTCATTGGTGATTGGTCCGTGCTTGATTCTTGCCATGGTGAGTGTAAGCATGCAGATTTTTTTTTTCCCCTCCAGCCAAAGAGCAACACTAGACGATTGAACTACTTTTGCATAAAAAAGGGTGATTGCAGCATTGTATGACATAACGTCTCATTAAGGGGTGATTACGCTATTGTATGACATAAGGTCTCACAAAAGGATGATTGCATTTTGAGAGGATTGTTTGCACTGGAGAATTAACACAAGGACTCACAAAACTACAAAAGGGTGATTACACTGGTGAATCAATACTTGTAAAAGAGTTACAAAATAGTTGTCTTACATCAGCGGAGAACACAAATAAAGCGACATTTTTGTGAATCGGTTGGCACGGCGTTGCGACCAAGCAGAACATCAACAATAATATATATTTTACGAACTAGCAAACTATATAAGATACCGACAAGGCTACAACACCATCAGGAAAATGACAATGGAACGACATGGCATGATAAAGGACTTGAAATGAAGAATCACTTTTTCCATCAATTGGAGAGAAGATATTTTGCTTTCTTACTAATTGGGTATTGTTTTTATATATAAAATGAGGAAAATGTGGGCAAACTGGCGGTGAGGAGGAAGGGCGCGACAAAGGTGGTCGCGGTGGAGCAAGGCCGACCAGGAAACCAATCCCATTTGAATCGGCGGCCACCGCTGCGACCCGCAGCCTCCTCACTCACCACGCGCTCACGGAGACGTCGCGAGGAAGACAGAGAGATCGATGGCGAGCTCGCTGGCCCGCCTGGGAGCGGCGCTGCCCCGCGCGCGCCCGCGTGCCGCGGCGCGGATTCTTCCGCCGGGGCGGTGGGATGCCGCGGCGCTCGGCGCCTCTCGTCGTGCTGCACTGAATGGTAAGCAGGCTTGCCGTTTCGTGTTTCTAGATGGCAGGGGGATTGGAGGGGCGTGCTTACTCATGAGGCTGCGGTGATCCTGAATTCCTGGTCCAAGTCGTTTACAGTTGCATCGATCAGAACTAGTGTTGTTGTTCGTGCCTTTTTATCGCTTATTACATCGATCAGAACTAGTAGCATAATTTCTGCTGCATTGAGGCACCGAGCATTCGTGCAAACTTATTGAGATTATACCTCAAAGGAGCAACGTATTGAGGCTTGGGGATTTGTTCCCCTGGTACCAGAAAGTGTTATTAGGCCTGTGTGCTTTTGTGCAGTGGATCATGTTACTAAATGCGAATTGAACTTCAGCTTACAGATGCCAAGTTCATTCCGACGTCAAAGTAGCCCCTACATCAGACGTGAATGATGGGGAGAATTCTTCTAAAGGCTGGAGGATCAAGATGCTCTATGATGGTGATTGTCCGCTCTGTATGCGCGAGGTATGTTGCACAACAAATGGTCAGTGGGACTTTTTATGTTCAGCTATCGCATATGCTGTAACTCGAGGATGTACTAGCTTAGGAACAACACAGCTTCATTTTCAAATAAGGCAATGATTATTGAACTAGTGGCCATATATAACTGAATGGTGTATCCCTAATGATGTGTTCACTAACTTTTTTTTGTCTTGGCTTGATTACAACAACATTTTCTGCATCTGTTCCATATCCCAGGGGAACCATTTAATTACCTAAAACATTGGAAATGCAGTAATTTGTCTTTTTCTCTTTTCTTTAGTCTATTCAGTCCCCTCTTCAGTTAGATTATCTTTTATGCCTGATCAACTGTTGGGAGTAGTTGGCCATGACCTATGAGCTTATGATAAATGGAGAGAATAAATTATTGTTGGATTCTTAACCAACCCCTGTTGTAGATATATTTCTGCTGAACTCATATGGCATTTGTGCTTGAAATTTTTTTTCCTGATTTCAGTTCATAAACCTGATTGCATGATAAATTTCCCCTTGATGTTTTTTTTCTGTCATAATTTTTCACCAGTAGTATACATTTTACTTCACGCCTCGGAACTTCAGCTGACTAGCTGAGATATCTGAACCCAGGGACACTCAAGTAGCTCGATTATCGCATGAGTTTTGCATATTTGACTCTTATTTATTTGTACTTGAATAGATTCTTCTTTGCTACTGTGGTTAGGCTGACCATAGATTCATTGTACTGATATCGCAGCAACTAAATTTGCTTGTGCTAACTCATTCTCTGCAGGTAAACATGCTGAGAGAAAGAAACAAATCCTATGGAGCTATAAAATTTGTCGACATAAGCTCCAAAGATTACTCTCCAGAGGAGAATCAGGGCCTTGATTATGAAACTGTGCGTATTACATTAGTTTACTTATTCGTTTGTTTGTTTCCTCATTTCATGCTTTCTTTGACTTAAATTGGTCATGTCATGTTTGGTGTCTTATAGGCTATAGTGGCACACACTAACAATTGCTGGCACATAAAACTGCAATAATTTATCCTTGTACGCTGAACAAAAATGGTTTTGGATGTTTCATATCTGCTGTTTGATGCTAGGCACTCCAGGTACTGGTTAGCAAATTCGTGATGGTCTTTAGCCAATTAGTATACGTGCTTCTATGGTGTCTCAAAAAGTAAAAAGTAATCCGTAAAGCATGTCAAGGGTCTGAAGTATAGCCAGCTTCTATGTGCTTCCTGCAAATCAGTTTCTGAGAGGGCATTGGAGCTGTATTTATTACTAGTAATTTTCTACTTGAATCAGATTAACCGTTAACATTATGTTTGGTGGCCAAATAGGCAATTAGATCAGTGGATAGAGCATTATGCGCATTCGGTTATCTGTTCTAACAAAATGTAATTTCTACTTTCAGGTCATGGGGAGGATACATGCCATTCAGTCAGATGGGACTGTCGTCACAGATGTCGAGGTATTACACTCTCATCGTTCCTATTGAAAATTTTCAGGTCGTCCTATTTCAAAAAGGCAGAGTTTACTGTCTTGCTGCCAGATGAGCTGTTGAATGTCAAACAGACTAGTTTCAACATGTTTTGCCGCTAAAGAAAGCCATGAATCATACATGGAAGCAATGAAGGTCTAGATGATTCACCAGCACGAGCTTATAATACACATTTCTCTTGTGCTTCTGTGCTAGTGCTTTTGAGTTTCCACAAGATTCAAAAATCAACTTTTCATACGTGATCTCAGATTCTAATGTTTCATTGATGAGCTTATGATCATTATACTTTTACAGTGACTGTTAACCATAGTAAACTAAAGAACTTGCTGTAGAAGTTAATCTGATCTTGTCCACTTGGAAATTTGACCCAAGCTACAAAAGAGTCATACAAAAACTGTAGTGTCATCCTAATAAAGTATGAATGTGATTGTGACCTATGCATCATTTATATATATTTTTTTTTTGGGCGGGGAAGTTATGTTTTATGTTCATATATTTTTTTATTTTGAAAGGTCGTAACTGTTGTTATAATCTCAGGCATTTAGAAGGCTATATGAGGAAGTAGGGCTTGGATGGGTTTATGCTGTTACCAAGTATGAACCTGTAAGTGACAAAACATGTGATGAGCTTGGTTCATTCAGTTTAGACGGTTCCCATTCAGTTGCATTTAATTTGTAGCAGAACATTAACATCTTCCATCAACATTAAATTTTATCTTCTTGCAGTATTTTTACTCATTTTATTCATTTTGTTCTGATACTCCGCAGGTGGCTACAATAGCAAATGCAGTATATGGCGTGTGGGCCAAATACCGTATGCAAATTACAGGTTTGACTAATAAAAACTTCGTGCATGTTTGGCCCTTGACGATGTTCTTGTTGCATTTATTTTGGTTGTTGGTTTTGAACCATGTTACTGATGCTTACCAGCAATGAAGTGTGTTGAATGTTTTGCACCAGAGCGAACAAATTGATCATTTTCCCCCCTACTACTGCAGGCCGACCTCCACTAGAAGAAATCATGGCATCAAGAAAAAAAGTGGTAAGTTGTCCTTCTACTCATGTTTTCGTCTCCTCTTGACCTCTTCCAACTTGAGTAGGCTGAATGTTTTATCCTTTCGCAGGGTGAATGCAAAGATGAGAAAGTATGCAAGATGTGATGGCCACGAAAGATCGGTGGACTCTGCTACACACCTCACTGCTATATATGATTAGATAGGCACATTCTCAGATAGCCTTAACGTTACAATAATCGTATAGTTTGACACCTGATAAAATGGTATATAGCGGCTTGTTGAAGTACATTATGATTGCCTCTGTACACTGGTACTGTGGGAAATACATTTTTTATGGTTACCTTACCGTCCACGGACTGATCTCACTTCTATTGGACTGATCTCACTTCTATCTAAGGTATGGTGAGGGATCGCGCCGTGACTCTTTATTAGTTGTCCACCATGCCTTTGGACATTGTGCTCCTAAATGTCCGAGCAAGGAGACACCAACAACGTTTTAATGGCAAAACACGGCAAAGCAAATCCTCGGTGTTTTCATAACTTAAATTGGCATGTCCACACTTGATACTCCCCTTTGTTTTCTCTCTTTTTGATTGAGTAAACCATAAAATATTTGATTTAGTTCCTTTTACAGACTTTTGAAACATATGACCCATACTAAAAAGAAGTACAGAAGGTCAGAATATTTCCTAGTTAAAACAAAAGAGAGAAAACTAACAGAATATCATCAAAAATTCATATGCTATGGAGCCTGAATACAAAGAAACAGGTCTCAATCTTTACTCGTAAGAGACTGCTTAACACAATCCACTATACCTTCACAATTTTCAGGTATTACACATTCTGTATCTGTTTCCAAGGAGTTCTTCATGGAGTGAGGTGAGCGAAGATTTCCATGTGTTTGACAGGCCTTCATTGTCTTGCAGTGTTCTGCTTCATCATCTCGTACATTGACAAAAACATCGTACAAGTTATCTGCAATGGATATGGGAAATGGTGAACAGTTCCGTACGAGAATCTTATCACAGATTAATAGAAGGCCAGTTTCTGTTAACTTGCATTACAAATAGTTCAAACGAGAAAGCCAGAAGCCAATAAACAACTGCAAATAGTTCAAACGAGAAAGCCAGAAGCCAATAAACAACTCTTAGAAACAGTGATTTGATGGATCCTAAATTATGCATGCCTCAATAACAGGTAGTGGCCAGCAATTTTTTTTATTATTAATTCATGTCTTCATTAGAGGGATCAGTGAAACTCATTTGAAAATAACAACTACCTTGTTAAATCCCAATATTCTGAAAACATAACGTAGCAAACAAAGATGTTAAAAATGGGGAGAAACGAGGGGCAATTTTACCAATTTTAGGCCTCCTGGAACATGGAACTCTTGCTGTCTGAAACTCATCTGATATAGTGAAAAACACCATGTAAGCAATAAGCACAGATATTAACAGTTACTGTATATAGCATTAGGAAAAGACAGGCCAGTGAAAGGGCTTTACCAAATAAGTAGAGATCCTCGTTCAGGTAGTAGTTTATAGCTGCCTCTGGAGCTGGTAGTCCTTTCAACTCCTCTGTCAAAATAGACATAGTTTGCCTCATCAACTTGAAGAATGATTCAGCAGCTAGTCTAGTTACCAGGCGGGTTCCAAGTTATATAAAAAATAATGAATGATTGAATATGAGTAATTGATGGCTTCAAATTATCTAAGGCTTCTAGATGGTTGGTAAGGATGAGAAGTTCAAAAATAGATTAGAGGGTGAAAAAATGTTGCACCAACCAAACAATTAACCCATAACAGTTCTTACCTTCATGACGCTTGAGAAACTTGTCATAGGTTGAGTATGCATGCCTCTCTACGCATTCAGAAAAGTGATCTGTAATTAAGATTAGCAAAGCTCAAGTGACATCATCACAAAAAGGCACCGTAACGATCTTTTGTTTCATAATTGGCAAGCAAGTGTACTCACAAGCCATTCTTGGGCTTAGCATGTACATGCCAACAGTCATGAAGTAGTAGAAGAATGCCAGAAACCGTGCAAGAAAACGATCAACCCAGAAAGAGTTGCCACCCAACTCCTGATATGAGCCAAGAGGCAAAAGAAAGTAAACAATATGCAATACCAATATAACATAATCAGGTTAAGGGCACAACAAAGGAGGTTTAATTCTTTTAGTGATTCAATCTGAGATCGAACAGAATACTCAAACTAACAGAATTTTAAGGAATGACCAGTAAAACTTCAGCCTAACACTGAAAAGGTTGTCTTGTATTTACCGATGGACAGTGATAAATATGAGAGACATACTTCCATGATCATGAGGTGATGGAACTCGTTCATGCTTTCAGCAAAGTGAACCTTTATATAGTCAGCTCTTCTCCACCAGCCGAAGGTCTCATACAAGTGAAGCACCGATATAAACGCTGTTCCATAACAACGCAAACATTAAGACAAACACACAAATGATATGCTAGTAATCAGCACCGCAACACTAATAGTGACCTTCAGGCTATTGCAAGCATACAAAACGGAGGCCTCACCGAAATACGGGACCCTAGCAATCGTCTCCAGCACAAAAAATCTGGCGTAGTTGCGGTCGCGGTAGAGGTTGTCGAGTACCACGATCACCGATTCCTGCAGAAAGAACATGTAAAATCATCGGGATTGTATGGGTACAGCTAATGGACATCAGCTACTTAATAGATTATGTAAAGGCAAAGCTGAGGGCTCAATTATGCTGAAAATCTAGTGTGATTTGAATTACCACAAGGAAAATGTTCACGGACTGCTCGAGCTTGACCACCCAGCTCTCGTCCGTGGGAGCCGTCGGGTCATCCGCTAGCTCCGGAGGCGCCGTCTCCCTCACGGGGAAGGACTCCTCGACGGCCACCTCCGTCTGCTCCTTCTCCCGTTGCGTCTTTATCGCCTCCGCACGAAACTTTGTCCTGCACAAGCCAGGTTTGCAGAGAAGCAAACACGAGTCTTTTTATCCTGAACAAGGATCAAGTCAATCAAGTGATCGCATCGAACGCGAGCTAGGGTTGGCGCGCGTACCATGTGGCGACGGTGCCGAGGCGCGGGGCGCAGGGCGCGCGGTGGCCGCGGAGCGGAAGGAATCCGGGAGGCGGCCGCGAGCGCGCGGCGGCGGGCATGGCGGAGAGCGCCGCCGGGAGGGGGGAGGTGGAGGCCACCGCCATGCCTTTGGATGCCGCAATTCGTGGGGGTTTGGGGAACGGAAATGAGATGTGAGGTGCGCGGCGCGGCGAGGCGCGGGAGCGGGAGAGGAAGGGGGGAGTCCGGGGAAGTGGAGTGGCGGTATATTCGCGGTGCCGGCCGCTGTCTGCCGGGCTTGTCGCGGCCTTCCGGAGCGGAGCGCACACGGAATTTGCTGCGTGCTGGTGGTGCACGGCCGCGGGAGAGGTCAGCGTAACCGTGGTGTGCGGCGGGGGAAACGAACTGCAGAGGACTGACTCGCTGATGGGCCGGTGCCGACTGCTAGCGAGTGGATTCGTGGATTGATCCGTTGTGACTGGTTCGTGCCGTGGCGCGATGCGCTCCGATCCTTTTTCGCTAGTGACACTCGTGTGTTTGCAGCGATCTTTCCGAAACAGTTGTATGTTTGCAGCAGTAAAGAAAGCGACGAATGAAAACGCGGAGAAATCCACGAGGTTGAGAATTTTATCGTTTTGGATAATTCACGGAGGTTGAGAATTTTATCGTTTTGGATAATTCACGACTTGTGTGGTTCTGAATCCAAATGCTGGGCTCAACATTTCGTGAGAAGGAAACGGCGGCAAGCATGGGCCGCATGATCAAGCATGGAAGGTCAAGCCTGTAGCATTGCAGCAACGGTACATACTTCATACGGATCGTATATTCATTCCAGCGTGCGAGTTTCGTTTAAACATAAACAGCAATCTGATGCACATATATAAGAAAAGGACAATGTTTATGCCCCCTTGAGGCCGTCTCAATTCTCAGAAACTAGCACAAAGAAAGTACAAATTGGACGCACAAATACATCTGTGGATCCTCAATGAAAATATCAGTAGTGGAGAGGTTCCCCATGTACCATCAGGCAACTGAATTTTTCCATGTCACAGCTGAATCAGCTGAGTGCGTTATGACCGTTGATGCTACAAAATGATCCGCCATTGGGCAGACTACCTACCAGTCATATGGTCTCTTCTAGTCGTATCGACTACTCGTTCACAAATTCTATTCATCATGTAGAGCCTGTTGCCTGAGCGTTAGTGCTAACATTCGCAGACGCGCCACTACTTACAGGGGCATCGGTGCTTTGACCTGACAACTGAAGGGGTTCGGCACTCTTTGTCTTGGACGCTCTGTTTCTGAGTCTGTTCTTGAGTCTATTGAAGGGCCGCCAGTGCCACCTATGGTGTGAGTGCGACTTGATTTGACCCATCATCTTTTGTTGCTCTTTTCGGAAGGCCCTTCGAGCGTACCAAGCTCCGCCTCGCCACCCTAATGCATACCTGGCAATTCCAAATCCATTAGTTTAGGTTTATGCAGACAGACAGGCAGCCCCCGTGCATGATTTGATACTTGCGTAACTTAGTAATCCGATGGCAGGGATTATACAAAGTGGATTTACCTTGCAATATGCTACATAGCAGAAACTTAAGTTGCAGTAAGCCGTACAAGTGAAGTGGGAATGGATTTCAAACATGAGTATTTAAATTCAACACTGATTCAAAACTAACGGAATATGAAGCATGGCATAGCAATTACATCGGACCATAGAATTTGAAGCTCTGGTTATAGACATGCCACCCATCGTCGTAGTCAATATGAAGTCCTAATGTTGCTACAGAAGAAAATGGTCGGCAAGAGTGTAGGAAAGTGCAAAACAAGTAATAATATTATGCTAATTTTGAGTAAATATCGTCTTCTAACCTCTTCCTCCCCAAGCCAGTAACTATATGGAATAGGTTGTCAACTACTGATGCGAACACATTCTAATCAGCATGGACTTCATTCATGTCTCTAGTACTGAACATATTGATAATAAGTTTGGTTAAGCATCAGGGTATCGTAATTGCAGAGAGTAAGTAACATATGTGTCATACAACAAAATTTCATAAACCCACATGCTCGTACAATCGAACAGCATAATGGTGAACAAGAGTAAAATTAAGTGTCAGCAGCATGAACATACCCAACAACTGTGGTTGTCAACGCTGTGGCTACACAGGCTGGAATGCTAACATTGCCTGAAGCGACGATCTTTTTTATCTCTTCATGTTCGACTTTGTGACTATCCTTCAACTGTTTCGATAAAAGAAATGTACAAGGTACAAATCAGTAAAACAAAGTAAGTACAATATGTTGCGGGTAGTCAACCAGCCATGAAAAATGTAAAGGAAAAGAAAAACAGACAGCCTAACCACTGCCACGGCACCATAGTAAAGGTACATTATTGGGAACCATTGTATGCATATTTTTATTCTGTTGGTGTCAGAAGTGTATGTTACGTGGTCTCGCCAGTTTCAGAGTGCACAAATGTTGAAACTATAAATCTAGTATCATCACTATGGCTCATCTCAGTAACTACAGCATCAACACAGATAGAAGCATAAGCTATCAGCAGAATGAAAGCATCATAACCTTGTCAATAGCAACGAGGCAATTATGTTACACTGGAACAACAACAAAGCACATATGAATATGGCTTCAATATAGTATACCCTGAACGTAATGCATATCACAGAAAAATCTCAAAATTTTGCCACATGCAAATATGTTTCGCAAATGTAAGTCACACTAAGAACAGCACATAAACAAAAGGAAAGGAAAACACGACACATGTTCAAAGAGTATTAAAATAGTGTTTAATGGCCCCTAAAAATTGCTTACAGATTCTTCAATTTTCTGAAGCCTCCCTTCCATCCTTGATTGTTGCACATGGCGAAGTGAATAGCCTGCAAAGATGAATTCCCATCATGTATCTGTTAATTCTTCTGACAGCATAACTCAGAGACACTGTAAAATTTACACTACAAAGGACATACACAACAGTGATAGAGAAAAAATGTCCATTTGTTAATTTATCATGAGTTGAATGCAGTCGAAAAAAAACTTCAACTAAGCATTACGTGTACAAATGTATTAACATGCGATAATTGGAGGGTCGAAGGAAAGCTTTGAACCTTAATCCATAAGAGCTGTTTCATAGAGATTGAAGTGAGGGATTTGGCAATGAATCCAACGGGGGCATGTGGGTCAAAAAGGCTCCACTACATCAGCACCGCAGCAACCATTGTTCTACTGCAGAAAATGTTCTAGTTGAGATGTTCCCCAATTCCTACCAAGTTGAGTATTATGCTTATGCTAAACAAATCTTAAACAGCATGTCAGCAGCAGGGTTTCAGCATTCCCTCACTCAACACAGTTTACGCAGCCTACAGTGTAGGAGTAACCCAGCCTAATCAATCAACACGCACGCATTTTGAATTCACACTTCGCCGAACAACAAATGAGCAATACTGAATGAAACCTCAAGCTACAGACAAGACAACCAAACTGAGCGAGGGAACCATAAGAAGCGTACCAGCCCATGCCGTGAGCACGGAGGCGACGGAGGTGCCGACGGTGAAGACGATGCGGTGGTTCTCGAACACTTGCTGCGGACATCGGAGGACCACCACAGTTCGTCAATGAATCAATCAATCACAGGAGGAGAGGCAGGAGAGGGGGAGTTAGGTCGTCACCTTGGTGGAGAGGAAGGTGTCCTGGACGGCGGCCCAGGAGTTGGACGCCCGCCTCCGGATGTTGGGGAGCGACAGCACCGCGCGGCCCAGCCGCCGCACCACCATCGCCTCTCCCCCCGATCTCGGCGCTTCTCGCCTTTCCGGGGGTCTTTGAGTTCGATTTGGGTGGGGGCCTTCGAGTGTTTTGGGGGATTTGGGTAGCGAGCGGCGATTCGGCTTCACCGCTTTGTTCCTCTTCCCCACGGCGAGCGCGACCAACTTGCTAAGTACGAAAGGCACGAACGGGCGCCGGGAAGGAGGAGGGTGCGATCGAGGATTCGAGTAGCGATCTGCGCGCGTAGAGGCGGCGGAGCGCCGAAAAAGGAATCGATGTACCCAGTGGATACCGTTTTGGAACCGTATTCTTACTGTATTTTTTTGTGAAATTGAGTAGTTCTCCGTTAAAAGGTATAAATAGCTGTACATAAATGAAATTTGCTCAGTTCAAAACTCTGTTTTTTTTCTTGTGCGAGCCATCACATTGCTGATAAACAAAACTCATGATATCATTTGAATCCTTGAACACGTCGCTTATGCTTGATGAACATTGTTTTTAGTTGCATTTCAGTAAATTTGCATGTAGGACTATGAGATTGGCCCGTGGTATCACTAATTTGCATTTGAAACTTGTCCAAATCGAAGAACGAGGCATTAATTGGTCACCGCAGAAATAGCGCCAAAAAACAAGTTTTCTTCAAAAAGAGGTATCTAACACATATGCCGGTGTCTGCAAGAGACTGCTTTACACACAGTACAAGCCATGGTTCTACACTTCTAAATTTCTCCATAGACAGACGTCCATGTGAATCGCTCAAAGTTTCTCTTCGATGACATGGACCGCCTGGCGATTTGAAACTCAAGCATAGGAGCGTTGAATCGACTCGGCTCTTACATTGAAACTTTGAATCTTCATTCGAGGAAACTAAAACACCAAGAATGGAACGAAATGAGCATGCTAGCGACGGGAAATACCTCAAAAATTGTATCAAGATTCATGTTAATTCGCGAACTTCTTAAGACGCTCTCTGGTGTACATGTAGAATGGGCAGGAAGATGGCGGCAGATCCAAATACAAGAGGCTATTAAAAAGAAAACTCTCGAGGATCTGGCATGAAGCTGCACATCTTTGCACAAATCACGCATCCCAGCTATCGCCATTCTTATCGCGCAAAGAATAGTGTTACAAGCTCTCTTAGCACACACAACACGCATCTAAGCCAAAAAAGCGAAGACGAAGTAAAATCGCCTTGTCCTTGCTGCTGTTGGCGGATCCTATCGTTCAGAGGCAGAGCCGCAGCTCCGTGCACAGCTCAAGGTCCCCGTCCACCGGAGCCGGGAGGTTGAGGTCGAACGGCGCGCGCGACGGGACCGTGGAGGCGTCGTCGCCGTCGTCAACGACGGAGGCCGACGAGGCGCAGTCGCTGTGGCAGCCCGCGTCGGGGACCGGCGCCGGACGCGGGGCGCGCGGCAGCGCAACGCGCTTGCGAGGCGGCGCCGCCGTCCTAGGCCCCCCGCGGGGCCCGCTGGAGGACTCGACGGTGGAGCTGGAGCTGCACGTCGGGGCGGCGGCCGGCGCCAGCGAGACGAGGCCGCAGCCAGGGCGGGCCTTGAGCGGGAGCAGGTGGGAGACGGGGAAGTTGGTCCTGGCGAGCGGGCCGCGCATGTTGCGCGCGGCGACGTCGTAGGCGCGCGCGGCGGCCTCGGCGGAGTCGAAGGTGCCGAGCCAGACGCGCGCGCGCTTCGCCGGGTCGCGGATCTCCGCCGCGAACCGGCCCCACGGCCGCTTCCGCACGCCCCTGTACCGCGGGGCCGCCACGGCCGTCGTGTCGCACATCGTACTATGCTTCTTCGAGAAAACTCCTCGACGCGCGCTGTGTTTGAGCTGATGAAACGCGCGGGATTCGGCAGGGCGGGCGTGATGCAGGATTCGGCTATGCGAGAGAGAAGAGGGCGGTGTGGCCTTGGAGGAGGAAGGGGAGGAGGTGGGGGGTAGAAGAAGGCAGGCGCGGCGGTGGTGGTGGTGGGAGGAGACGCGGGAGGATGGCTTTGGGCAGCCGCTTCCCACCTTCCCCACTCTCGTCCTCGTCTCCGTCTCCTCCCGCTGATGCCATTTACTTATCTTTTCCGGTTTGATTTTCGCTTTCGTCGCCGACCTCACTTTGTTCTCCCGCGTCTTTTGCTCGCAGCGATAACACGTTTCGCTTTGTTTTCTCTCGTGCCCGGTCTTAGCGGCTGCCTTGCTGCCACCATCCATCCGCCTACTCGGTGAGGGGTCGCTGTGTGTGCTGTCCACTACGTGGAACGGACTACGGCCGCACCCAGCAAAGACGGCTCCAGCAAAAGATTTGGGTCGCATTAACCTCGCGCTGTTCCTGTACAGAACAGGATGACGATATGGCCTGCCGCGGGATTCGAATCCGATCGTCCGTGGTGCAATTCATTACCCATCTCAGGCATAAAAAAATTATACTACAGTATTCACGAAATAAGTGGTTTTGGCCGTCCTCATTTGTTCTGATTGATTGCCTGCAGGTCCTGTCATCTCTCGTGGAGAGAAGGGCTAATTTGACTATCAGAGGCAAAGGGGGTGACCGCCGTCGGTCAATGCTTAGCAAGTGTCAATCACATGCACCCGTGTTACACGGTGAATTTAACTGTGCAAAAGAGCCAACGTTGTCTGAACTTTGAAGCAACTACTACTATCAGCCACATGTAATCGTGATGCTCGATGAGTTTGATTGATTAAGCATGCCACAATTGCTCGTTGAGTATAGCCTAAAACATGTGATGTGTCCAAACGTGAATTGGCTCATCAAACGGAAGCTGTACCACAAACGTTAGGACACCGAGCCCCAAAAAAAGCACGCATGATAGATCAGTGCAATGCTGACACCCATTGATCCTCCGACGGCCAAATACACCGCCACGTTACGCACCGCAAAGTTAATCCATTTCAAGCAAACTTTACGGTTTGGCATGAAACGTGGCCGCAACCAAATCATGGGCGCCCTCTTGTATTCAGAGAAGAAAGAATGCAGCATTGGATGAACAAGTGACTGCCTGGTCACGTCACACAGCAGCCAGCACTCAGCAGCCGCCTTCCGTGCCGTTGCAGCGATTGGCGGCGCCGTCAGGAAGCGCGCGCCACTAGGCCCCAGCTCGACCGCACCTATCCGCCGGTAATTTGCTGTGCCTCCGCGCGGCCATGCCTCCGGAAATCTGGACGAGCGAGAATGGGTGCGGAGTTTATTGGGATTTGCGAGCAGTGGGTCCACCTTTTCTAGGGAATACGCCTGTTTATTTTGACAGAATATATGGGCCCGTCTGAGGGTACAGGTGGCATGAGGCGGGGGGATGAGAAGCTCACTGTTGGATGCCTGCACATGCGCCAAAGAGAACGTGTTGGAGTTTTTTTTAGGGAGGTTCGCGAGGGACCTGTATATTTGTACTAGTACTTGCATTGTGCATGGAAGAACAACACGCCTTACTCCTGGATTACACTTTACAGAACATGATGCCTAAATTTAAATGCACTTACTTCAATTTTTTAGATTACAAAAATATTTAAATTTAATTGTATGGATGTCTACCATTTATAATAGAAGTGCATGTGATTTGTACATCTTAGGAAATGATGCACAAATTTAGATGCACCCACTTCGGTTGCAAAGTGATGAAGTGCTCATAATTTTCTTCATAAGTACCAATTATAAATATCAGTCGTTAGTTGCATGTTGTGTCGTAATACAACTGAAAAATATGCCCTTTAAAGTGCATGTGTAACAAAAGATTTGTATGATATATCATGTCACCATCTAGAGACATGCAAAATTTAAGATGCAATGAAAAACAAATTGCAAATGAATAGTTGCATGAGCTATGACTTAGATCCATTATTCATATTCTACAATTGTTTTATTGCATTTTGTACAAGTATTCATTGCTTCTAAAATTTTGCATGATGGTAAGCCACGATGTTTTGGAACGTAGAGAGTATTACACATATAATTAAAATGACATGTATGTATTTATATGTTAAGACAAAAAATGATGGGTACCATGACTATTGTGCATGTTAGATCTAGATTTCGACTGCGCATACAATTAAAATGGCATGCTAATTTTAATTTGTTAACACAAAATTTTTGAGGTAGTATGTCAGATTACTTTTATTTTGTATGTCCATAGATAATTAGATGAAAATGCACTTTCATTTAAAATTCGTTCTTCGAATTCTATGTATATATAAACATGCACATTTCTATTTCGGTACGTTCGTTGCACCACCCCCTAAAGTTTAGACCTGTCACATCAAAGAGAATCGTACTATTTAAAAATATTTTTATTCATTTAATGACAAAACCTATGTTACGACCCCCCTTTAAATCGCGAGACGAATCTAATGAGCCTAAGTAATCTAAGTTTCGCTACAGTGATGCTACAGTAACCATCGTCTAATCACTGCTTAATTACCTTCATTAGATTCGTCTCGCGAATTCGAGCGGAGTTCTGAAATTAGTTTTATAATTAAACTTTATTTATAATCATAATATTCGTTGTAAAAACTCTCTAAAGTTTTGACCCCATGCAACGAACGCACCCCAAATTTAAGCAAGAAGCTTCCGGACATCAGTAGAAAAATCAAGGTCGGTTGCACTGGTCTTAAACAACCGTTCCATCAGCCAGCGGCCTCATTATTATACTGTGTTTAACCGTTCCATCAGCCAGCGGCCTCATTAACTGCGCCATCCCATCTTGTTTGCAGGCACAGTACCATTTGAAAATACACCAGCCTGTACCCCTGTCCCACTTGCTCCGCACGATTTTTTTTTTTCTTGAGTTGCTCCGCACGATTGTTGGCGTCACCTGCACCGTCCAGATTTCCGGCGGCATAGCCGCGCGGAGGACAAGTGCCGCGCTCATCCCTATCCGCCCACCCATCTCCATCCTCACACGTTCCTGGCCCCGCACGTCAGTGGCTAAGAGCCGGACGACGGCGACGGCGCGGGGCTCGGGACGGGAGGACCGGCGCCGCGTGGGTCTTCTCTCCCGTGTCGCACCGCCCGAGAGCGCAGCGCCTTTTGATGATGCGACGCGCAGCGATCATGCGGTGGGAGTGAGGTCCGATGGCCCCGCGTTTGACCGCACCAGACGCGCCCGCCGCCTTCTGCCGCCACGCGGAGACCCGGTCCGTGACGCGTGGCTCTGATGGCTGGGCCGCTTTGTTTGGGCCTGATCAGTCCATTTCTCATGGGCTGAACTGGGAAGGCCTTCCCCAAGATCTCGGGCATCTTGTGAAGCCGTGAATGTGATGATGATGCCGAGTCAAAGGCGCCAACGGCCAGCGCGGTCGATGGGCAACGCCGCGTTTGCCGCGTCGAGGCCATTTTACCCGCGCGGGGACGCTGCCCGCGTGAGAGTTTGCCATACCTGGCCTTTTCCGTCCAATTCTCTCTCTCCTCGTTCGTCTCTCCTCTCCTTCCCGGCGGAGAAGGAAGGAGGGAGAAGGTGGACGAGCCGGGGAGAAGAGATGGGATCGGACGCGTCGCCCAAGAAATGGACCCTCAAGGAGCAGCGCGAGACCTACCTCAAGTGGTTCTCCCTCGCCGACGACGGTCTGATCCCGCGATTCTCTCTTACGATTTGCAGATCGATGAATGGTGCTGATTTTGTTTAATTTGACTCTGCTGATGTGATTGCTCCATGGTAGACGGGGACGGGCGCCTAACGGGGCACGATGCGCTCAAGTTCTTCGCAATGTCGAATCTCTCCAGGTCCGAGCTGAAGCAGGTGGTTTGCCAAATCTGAAATTATATATAGGATGGTCTGCGTTTTTGCATGCGCTCAAATATACGGCAACCTGCAATATGGAATGTGTCAGTTTTCTTATTACTTAAAAACACGCAACGAGTCACAATTTATCGTGGAGTTATCACGCGTAATGTGCACGCAGTTCGCGCTCCAAGTCTTTCTCCTGAATTGACAGCTTTCTAACGATCTTGGAACAGCTTTATATCTGTAATAATAACTAAATCAAGCCTTCCTTGATTTGCTTTTATCTTTGTATTAACTAATTTTTCCCCCTCTGAATCTTTAGGTATGGGCAATAGCTGATTCCAAACGCCAAGGATATCTTGGATTCTACGAGTTCATGACTGCAATGCAGGTTTGTCCGTGATACGTTTGATACTTGGCCTGCTTCAATATGTTTTCCGGATACACCGACCCGTTCTATTAGTTATATTGAAACGAGTACAAATGTGCAGCTGATTTCTCTAGCACAGGCAGGGAATGACATCGGTCAAGACACCATTGAAAATGCAGGTAGACCATTATTCCGATTTAAACACTGATGGAATCATCAGAAGAGAAGTGGCTGACATTTTCTTTTGGTTCAGATTTGGAGAGGTTACAGCCCCCTGTAATGGAAGGTCTGGATAAAAAACTAGTATGTATATGTTAATCTATCAGTTCAACTTGCAACAGACTGCAACAATAGTGAACCTTATTTACTTCTCTTCGGGTTTTTTCTTTCTTTATGATCCTGGAAGAAAAAGAACTCTGCGAGCAAGGCAAACTCTGCTATTGTCGGTGCGTAATGTTACCTTACTAATGGAAGAACTAAAGCTTTTTTCAGAAAAGATCATTTATCCATTTAGCCTGAAGGTTGTTTCTGAGTTCTATGTTATCACCAATTACGCAGCATGTCATCCATCAGAATCGCTTATATCAGCCACATGGTTTAACTCCAAGTCAGGAAAGAAGGTACATAGATAGCTGTATGCATGCTACTAATAATTTAAATGCATTGTTTTCTTAAGTTTTCCGCTGTTCAGTACAAGTTAACATTTTTCATTACAGATTCCGTTAAAATCGGTTACTTCAATCATCGATGGGCTAAAGAAATCGTACATTGAGAGGTTGAGGCCTCTGGAAAAAACTTATCAGTTTCACGACTTTGTTTCTCCATTACTGGTAATTATCAACACCTTGTTTACTCTCCAAAACTTGAAATATGATTGCATTCTCCATTTCTGCAGCTTTAGTAAGAGCGTCACATTGCTAAAGCAGCGCATGGCATTGCTTCAGTTTCTCCCAATCAACATGCCTGACTTCAATGCAGTGATTTCTTCACAAGTTTTTTCAAAATATGTCTCATTTGCAGACTAGCAGTGATTTTGATGCGAAGCCAATGGTCATGCTCTTGGGTCAATATTCCACCGGAAAAACCACATTCATAAAGCATTTACTGAAGACAAGTTATCCAGGTAAGGCGGTAAGCTAGTTGGATCTTTGTGCATTTCCCTTGTTTACTGATAATCCACTCCTCACTTTGTTCTGTCTCAAATTATCTTTTAAATGTAATTTGTTTTTGCAGGCGCTCATATTGGACCAGAACCTACAACAGACAGATTTGTTGTCATCACTGTAAGTTCTTTCCGATAAATTTCAACAGTTTGGCATAACATTTTAGGAGTATCATTTTCTACTGTTCCCATTCTTACAATACTTATTTCCACCGCTGCAGTCTGGACCGGATGAAAGATGCATTCCTGGAAATACAATTGCCGTCCAAGCTGACATGCCCTACAGTGGCTTGTCATCGTTTGGAACAGCATTCTTGTCGAAGTTCGAGTGTTCTCAGATGCCGCATCCAGTATGATCGTCCGCTTGCACTGAGAACTTTTATTTTTGCTTTCTTTTGTTTTTGTCCTTGTGAAAGAAACTGAACCTTTCATTTCCTCGTACAGTTACTAGAGCATGTAACCTTCGTGGACACTCCTGGAGTTTTATCAGGAGAGAAGCAGCGAACTCAGCGCAGCTACGATTTCACCGGAGTCACGTCATGGTTTGCTGCCAAGTGTGATCTTATTCTTCTCCTGTTTGATCCTCATAAGCTTGACATAAGCGATGAGTTCAAGCGTGTGATTGGGTCGCTCCGAGGGCATGACGACAAAATACGCATAGTTCTCAACAAAGCCGACCAAGTTGATGCACAGCAGGTGAATATTCCTGTTTATCTGAGTTATCTCCACGCCTTTTCTCTGTCCCTGAGTATGTAAACAAGTTCCATTTTTCTTGCTCCTTTGCTCTTGAAATATACAACACAATTCATTTTTGTAGCTTCATCTCAAAGGGTTTATATTTTCAGCAAATTATAATTTTCTGTTGGAATATATTCTCAGCTAATGATTGTTCTCTGTTGGAAAATATTTTCAGCTGATGAGAGTTTATGGAGCACTATTATGGTCGCTCGGTAAAGTCCTTAACACACCAGAAGTGATGCGTGTCTACATAGGGTATGGCCATGCTCATTAGCGACCTCGCATATGGCAACTTATGGATCATCGTGCACTAAGACTGCATTGTTGTCACTGCAAAAACTAAACTAACAATATATTAATGGTTCTAGCTCATTCAACGACAAGCCGATCAAGGAGACAGCAGCCGGCCCACTCGGCATGGAGCTGTTCCAGAAAGAACAGGATGACTTGCTTTCTGATCTGAACGATATCCCGAAGAAGGCTTGTGACCGTCGGGTGAGATACATCACCCCTATCTGTACTATTTTATTTATGCATTTTCCAATAAGTTCAGTTATGCTAAAGCGTGTGTTATTCTTCTTTTGGTATCCATTATTAGATCAATGAATTTGTGAAGCGTGCGAGGGCTGCCAAAGTCCATGCTCACATAATCAGCCATCTGAAGAAAGAGATGCCAGCCCTGATGGGCAAGGCCAAGGCTCAGCAGAAGCTGCTCGAAAGTCTCGATGACCAGTTCGCCAAGGTTAGTTAACTTTCATTGCGATTAGTTAGGACTGGTTAGTATTAAGATGGCATTAGTACAGTAATTTCTGCGGTATCTGAAGCTGCACGCGTGGTTCTTTTCGATATACAATCATTCAGGTTCAGAAGGAGCTGCGCTTGCCGGCAGGAGATTTCCCGAACGTGGAGGAGTACAGGCAAATCCTGAGCGCCTACAACTTCGACAAGTTCGAGAGGCTGAGGCCCAAGATGGTTCAAGGCGTGGATGACATGCTGGCGTATGACATTCCAGAACTGCTGAAGAAGTTCAGGAACCCCTACGACTGAAACGCCGGGTTCCCGTCAGGTGGCATGGCTGCAAGGGCCGATGCGGACGGAGATGGTTGGTCAGGAAAGATTGCACGTTGTAGAGAGTCCATCATCTCTTCCAGGATAGTGTTCCCGATTGCTGCTAATCCACAGCTTTGTTGCTAAAAGTTGGATTGTTGGGCTTGGGCCACGAAATCTTTCTCCAGCAGCATTGTGCTGGACCGGAAACAGAAAACAGGCCATCGGGCCACCCGTGCCTTCGGCCTGCTAATCCCTTTTAGATGGAAATAATTAGTGGACCGACTCAGCTGGCCTGTAGTATTTTGCTCAAAAAAAAAAAGCTGGCCTGTAGTATTACTACTCAAATCCGACCGTTGCGCCCCGTTCCCCTCTCCCTCCCCCGCTCCTCGTCGTCCTCGAGTCCCCCAAGCCTGAAGCTTTCTTCCCCCAAATCGAGTCCTCTTCAGCAACGCAACTACCACACAAGCAACGGATACTACGCAGAGAAACCACGAGAAGTTCTTATCCCCTCGCGCAACCGCCGCCGCCGCTGCAGACGACTCCCCCGGAGCGCGCCGCCGCCGGGAGCTCTTCTCTCCTCTCCTCGCCCCGTCCGCGTCCTCCTTACTGATTGATTCCTCCTGCGCTGGTAAGCTCTAGCGCTGCTCTCTCGTCTCTGCGATCTATTTTCTTCGTCTAGCCAAAGATTTCTTGATTTGAACTAATTTTGCTGCCCCTGTGCTGTGAAGCCAGCAACCGATTCGAAACCCTAAGGTTGCCTCGATGTTCCGTCCCGTTCTTGTGAACGCGCGCAAGAGATATCACTTCGGCTTGTGATCCGCCTTAAAGCTAGGACAACAAAGGAGAATCGGAACCGTTATTTGTGTGAAACTTCATTCAGGTCGTGCTTGATTTCATAATGAAGGTGCTGTTTGCCTGTTGTGGGTTGTGAGCTTGTGGATTTGGGATGAGAAAAATGTGTGCGCAACCTGTTCATTTGTTTAAATTTCTTGTGTTTAAGATTGGGAAAAAGAAATTTTCAGAGATCAAAATGCATTGGTGCTAGCCACTAGGCCATCTCCGATGGTGGGGGTGCTCTTACAGTGTTAGGAGAACAAGTGCTATTACAGTTGTTGAAGGAAAAGTGCTCTTATATAGATGCTCGTATAAATATAGTACAGTCACATCATCTGGCATCTACATAAGCACCCTCCCCTGTGTAAATTGCTCTGCCTCTGCCCCAAGTTAAAAAAAGAAGACGAAAAAGAAAATAAATCCATCCATCCCACTCTACTAGACGACATGAAACCCACCGTTTATGAACTTTTGCTTTGATTTTGTTGGCTTGCATTTTAGTGAATGCTTCAAGTCTATCCTAAATTAGCAACGTGTTTCTGCCATTGTTTATCCACATCTTACTATTATTCAGTTCCTATGGAACAAATAGCATGCCGTTGTTTATTGTTTCTATACTCTGATTAATGTCCTTTCGATCAGCAGATAAAATTCAGTCAGTCCTTCAGATAACAGAAAAAGGAAGCTTTCTGTTCTGTCATGGCTTTCTCAACTCGGTCAGCTGATTTTCTTGATGAGAACTCACAGATACATTTGGGTGAGACCACTTTATTTTTCTCATAATCAATTCATAATAGGTAATTTCTTTTTCAAATGAACAACTTGTTTGATCTCCGTGCCCAGGCAAGAGGGCTGATGCACCGAGGGCTAAACCGCTGAAGCCAGCAGCAAAACTTCATGAACGGAAGGCTCTCAAGGATCTGTCCAACCTTTCTGAACGAAAGGCTCTCAAAGATCTGTCAAACATTTCTGAACGGAAGCCTCTCAAGGACCTGTCCAACATTTCTGAACGGAAGCCTCTCCAGAATATTACCAGCACTAAAGTCACTGCTTCAAAGGATAGGCCCCCACTGAAAGAGAAGTCAATCCGGAAGGAGAGACCTGCTCTGCCAAAGACAATAATATTTGCAGATGAAGACACCAAAAAGTGTCATGAGACAATAATATTTGCAGATGAAGACACCAAAAAGTGTCATGAGTGGGCTAAGGATGGGGTGGAAGGCGCTCAGTTCACTGGAATTGAATCTCAAAAGTTCGATAAGGATGTGCAGGACAAACGTAAGAATTTCAGTCTCTTGAACTGCTCTTTTTTTTTTTCTTTTTCTTTTTTTGGTTGTATGTGGTCTTTTTTATAGGTACATATGGCTGAACCTGTATGAAATGTCATATAGGTGTCAAGAATGAAGTGAAGGAAGTAATCTCAGCAGTGCAGGGCTGTGCAGATGCGGTATTTGCTCCTGTGATGTTTCCAGCTGAGGTACACTCCATGAGCACAGTGATTTAAAACTTTTGCGAGTTGCTGCTTGTATGGTCCAATTACTTTCCCAGATGTTTGAGATGTCAATGAATATTTAAGCTCTCATGTGCCATGTGACCAAGACTATGACCAACTGACCACGCAAACTCTACAACCGAACAAACAAAACTTGTCATCTGTCTATATAGCTTTCTATGACAACTGATAATGGTGACTGGACAGCTCTGGGTACCTAGTATATATTCTTGCCATTAGGTCTTTATGGTGTCAGCATAGTCCATTATGTAATAGTTGGCCTGTTACAGTTCATTGGCAATAAGCAATGAAAACTTACACTACGAATTTACTTTTCTCTGTTAACTAAAATTGTTGGTGAGTTGGTTAGAAGAGCTTGGTTAACATATTGTCCATCCATATGCCTTGCTTAGAAGCGCAGTCTCACGCCTGCTATCATCATAAGTTGTATAATGTTATTTACTATTTTACTGACAAGCTTAATCTTGTTATGCCGCTCCAGTAGTAACAAATTTGACAAGCTATACTTGTGACATGATGCTTCTGGCATTTCTGAATCGGGTCTGTACCTGTAGTTTTTCTCACTAATAAGTTTATTCTAAAATTGTTAGTGTTTTTGAATAAGCAACCTGTTTCTGGACATTTTTTTTTTCATGCAACCAGTGCTGAAGAAAATTGTTTCTATAAATATTTCTGCCCAAGATATGGATCTCTTTTCCCATGTCTCTTCATGACATTGTTGGCCTCTCAGGGACTTGTGACTTGTGATTGATGATATATGTTAGCTGCAGAAGTTAAATTATAGCTGGTTGATGTTATTTCTTGTTCATCTTGTGTGTTACTATTGTAACTACCAGATTGATTTATGTCATTCTCCTGGCCATTCATTGACAATTTAGAGCAATGAATAATTCAAAAGACCAATTGTGTCAGCCACCAGATTAGGAACACATCTGGGATCTCTGGGCATTTCTTTTTTCATTTCCTCGAGCGCATTGTAATACTCGTCCCACCCATTCTGTTATGTTTTTATCCCTATTTTGTCGTTGGAACATCTACAAAACGGCCAGACGCTGTTTAAATTTATGCCATTAATCATCTTATTTGCTTTTGTTATGCATAGCTCCATTTATTGTTGTTGTAACTTTAAAGCATGAGCAACATAATCTAGAAACTTCATTTCTTGCATTTTTTTTTCTCCTTCCTTTCCCTATGTATTATTATACCAGAGAGGTAATCGCATCTTATCTATTCAGGAGGTTGGCAAGTTTTTTGAAGAAGTGAACGGACCGGAACTGGAACCAGAGATTCTACCAGACATCAATAGATATCTCTCTAACTCAGGTTTGAGTCTACCTCCCTCTATGGTACACATGCACTGAAAATATTGTTTTATCTGCTGGATTTGCAATCCCAAGAGTTTCTCTATCCTTTCAATCTTCTCTTTTAGATGATTTTGTTTACTTGCATAGCAACATGCATTTTTTCTGGTAGGCAACAAAGCAAAGCTGACTGAAGACCCTTTTACTGAAGATGAGCTTGAGCAGTACCCATTTCTGGACAACAGGCCAGTTGAGTTTCAGCTGAGAGATGAGCAAGCGATCACTGAAGAATCATGTATGGCTATGCCCACTGAGACTGAAAGCTCTGCTTCTACTGTCTTCGGCAACTCTTCTTGCTAAGGCGTGCAATAGTAGTAGATGTTGTAGATATGATGTTCCAGATCTGTGCCTGATGGATGTGAAATGGTTTAGGATTCACACCTTCATCAGTAGCTGTTGTAGCATAGCGGAAGCGACAGCGCTTCTGTTATAGTCTGCTTAGGCGACTATCGTGCTGTTTGTTAGCGTTCTAGTTCATCCAGACTTTTTCCAATGAAGAAACCTTGTCCAGATTCATCGATGTTATGGTCGCATGTGTATTAGCTTAGTCATATCTCTTTGATCATAATACTTGGTTTTAGTGTCTTAGATTCAGCGAGAATATTTTGCAAGGACTTATTATACCTACCCGGGACGCAGACGCCAAGCTAAAATTGAACGGTTCCTCTTGAACCTTCAGAATGAGTCAAGAACTAGTGCTTGTCGTAGTAATGTTGCTAGTGTTTTTATTTCTCCCTCTTATCCTTCCTATCCTATGTCATAATTCATAAACGATATGCATCTTTCCACGGAGTTGTCTGTCAGTGACACGGTGACTATCTGCAACTACTGTGTAATATATAAGGGAAAATGCATGGCCTTGTTTTGCAGAATGGCTGAACATAATTCTCTCATAATTGTACAAAAGTTAATTCATCATGCCCAATTAGAACCAGTTGAATATGCGCATTCTGTGTTCCCTTTTTGACTGCCAACGTTTTAGTTCCGGGATCGTATATTCGTATTTGATAATTGAAAGCATGAGCTTAATACGGATCAAAGCCATGCCAAACAAAGCCGTGGAGATGAGTTCAAGCGTGTGATTGGGTCGCTCCGAGGGCACGATGACAAAATACGCATAGTTCTCAACAAAGCCGACCAATTTGATGCACAGCAGCTGAATATTCTTGCTTACCTCCAAGCCTTTTCTTTGTCCCTCTGTACGTAAACATATTTCATTTTTTCTTGCTCCTATATTAATCAAATATGCAACATATCTTCTCTTTTTTTTAGGTTCGTATATCATAGGGTTCATATTTCAGCAAATGATAGCTTTATGTTGGAAAATATTGTCCGCAAACGATGGTTTTCTGTTGGAAAATTATTTTCAGCTGATGAGAGTTTATGGAGCAACTAGTATGCATGGTCGCTTTTTTGGTAAGTCCTGAACTCACCAGAAGTCATGCGTGTCTACTACATAGGCCATCCTCGCTAGCGACTTCAGATATTGTAAACTTATGGATCATCGTGCACTATAAGACTGCATTGTTGTCACGGCGAACACTAAACTAATAATTCACGGTTCTAGGAGTACTTCAATCAACGACAAGCCGATCAAGGAGACAGCAGCTGGCCCACTCGGCATGGAGCTGTTCCAGAAAGAACAGAACGACTTGCTCTCCGATCTGAACGATACTATCGCCAATAAGGCTTGCGACATGTTTGTACCTTGCAAGTTCAATAAGCCCACTTATGCTGAACCTTGCCACGGTTCCGGCGACGTGGGCCGATGAAGAGATGGGTGGTTGATCAGCAAAGGTCGCACGTTGTGGAGAATCCATCTCTTTCTGGATGTTCCCCATTGTTAATTCACATGATCATGTCGCTAAGAGGGGATGTCAACAAGTGCCTTTTCTGTCCTGATCTATATTCCTCCTCTTTGATGATGTGAAAATGGTGAAAGCTTTGTTTCTAAAGTTGGATTTTTTGTTGGGCTAGGGCCTCGAAATCTTCCTCCGCTAGAATTGGGATCGGCCCATGTTCATTATCGGTTGACACTTTTGCCGGAGATGAATGGAACTGTCCGGAGAGAAGAGCATCACCGTCAGGTATTAGACTATCCTATCCTGTTCAAAAAGACGAAGAAGTCCTGTGAACGAAAAGAGAGAGAGAAAAAAAGACGGAAGAAGAAAGCTTAGGTGGTTCGCGGCGACCGTTTGGTGTGAACATGTGTAGCTAACCACGAGGTCCGTGCATACAGCATACGGGGTACACGAGTCTCTGTTCTGACCAGAAGAAGAAGCCTCAGGACCGTCTTCGTTTACGTGGTCATAACAAAGACCGGCTTCCGTTGCGACCGGGCAACACAACACATTCCATTCCCCGGTCGAGTTGGACCGCACCGCAGCAACCCAAGATTAGAAGACCAAGGCGAGTAGGCGTCTCTCTCTCTCTCACCTCAGCTCAGCAGCAGAGCAGATACCCACCAGATTCCCGTCTCGTCGTCCCCGACCTGTACTCTATAGAGCAGCAGAGCCGCTCGTTCCCACCCACCAAACCCAACCCCTCCTCATCTCCTTTTCTTCCTGCCCAGCTCCAGCCCCAAAAAGGCCAGCGCAGCCGCAGCAAACCAGAGAGCAGACGACGAGCTGCGCGGCCGCCATCCCCGCAGCTACTCCGAACAGCAACGTCTTAGCAGCCGACGCCACCTACCCACCAACCCCTCCTCCCCTCTCCCCCTTGGTTTTTCGTCGAGCAGTTGGTGCGCACCTAACCCTGACGCTGAGCCGGGCGGAGAAGTGAGCTAGTGTGTGTGTGAGAGAGAGAGAGGGAGGGGATGAAGAAGCTGTACCAGGGGAAGGGCCGCCGGGTGCACCCGGCGCCAGCGGACGCCGCCGCGGCGACGGTGGTGCTGCCGGCCGCCGTGCTGGCCCTGGCGTCCGCGCTGACGGCCGAGGACCAGGAGGTGCTGGCCTACCTGCTGTCCTGCGGGGGCGCGGCGGGGGGCCGCCCGCGCCGCCGCCGCGGGGCCCACCCCCCGGAGATGGGCTGCGGCTGCTTCGGCTGCTACAAGAGCTTCTGGGCGCGCTGGGACGCGTCGCCCAACCGCCACCTCATCCACCGCATCATCGACGCCGTCGAGGAAGGCGGGGGCGGGGCGGCCTCGCGCCGCCCGTCCCGCCGCCGCCGCCGCGGAGGGCGCCGCTGCGACGACGCCGACGAGGACGCCGCCGGCGGCGCAATGGAGGAGGCGGGCGTCAGCGTCGAGCTCCTTCCCCCGGACTGCTGCGACGACGACGGCGCGAGGGACGGCGAGTACGAGGGCGACGGGGACGACGAGGAGGAAGAGGGGGTCAGCAGCATGGACGGCGACGGGGACGACGAGTCGGTGACCGGTGACAGCGACGGCAACACCGAGAAGAGCACGGTGGGGAGGCTGGTGCGCTTCATCGGGGAGAAGGTGTGGGGCGCCTGGAACTAAGGGTTCCTGAGCCGCCGGAGCTGCAGCTGCTGTTGCTTCAGCTGCTCTCTTGTTCTTGTAGATTAGGGGAAGGAAGGAAGGAGACCGACCAACAAGGAGGTCAGTACCAAGTAGTAGCTGTTTTGATCAAGAGCACCTCTGCTCTACGCCCTTTTATCTTCTTTCGGTTTTGGTTAATTTCTTGCACTCTGTTGAGCATGTGAGGATTGAAGTGGGGGGAAAATCAGCATTATCTGATCCAATTTAGTCAGCTCTCCCCTTCATCCTCCTCTGTACCATATTTTTGCTCCTTCGGTTCAACAATCAACAATGAACTTGCTTGCAAGAGAACATGATCATTTCCCTTTCTGCTCCGTGTCAACCATGTCACTTTCAGCACCTGAAATTGTTAGCCTGTCCTCGTGATTCATGTGCGTTGATTGATTGATTCCTCCAACCATGAAGGTGAGGAGGAAGATGTGTTATGTTTAGCTTTTGCATAAAGCGTTAGGGGATCAAGAAACCTTTTGCTTGGCATGTCTGCAAATGGTGGTGGTATCAAGTTATGCCTGCCTCGTTGTCCATTTCTCCTCTGTACCAAGGAAAGCGAAGCATATGTGCAAAGCCCCTGGGTTTTTCCAAGTTCGTTAAGCGTGTTGCAAGCATTAGTGGGATTCATCTCCATGAATAATGGAATCATTAGGACTATTTCCTTTGATTTAGTCAGCTTGTGCTGTTCTCTTCGCCCCCACCAACTAACTTTCTCTTTCAAAAATATATGATAATCATCATGGAGCCAAAACTAGAAGACGATTTGTTTATGGTGAAGACGAACAGCATTTTTCATGCAGAGCCCCCCCCCCCCCCCCCCCCCCCCCCCCCCCAAAAGAAGAAAGAAGTTTCTTTTTTTCTCCCTTCCCTTTTTTTTTTTTTTGATAAAACCCTTCGCTTTTGAATAGTGCCTTTCATTGGAGAGAGCCTTTTGAATCAACAACCAGTTGCTCCATTGGACAGTGCAAAAGGCCAAAAAGAACCATTGGAGCTTTCCCCTTGCACTGCATTGGTAGTTGAAAGTAAAGTGAAAGAACTGCCATGCTCGCAAAGTGAAAGCGGCCGTGACCATCCTAGCTGTGGTTTCGCTCCAGTACTTGGCAAGGACGTGTACTCCACAAAATTCACTTGCGCTTGCCCCATCCATCCTTTTTCAATGCCAAAGTTTATTCAACTTTCAATACGGGATTTCGCTGTCCATCCCTTTTCACCATATCAATGCCTGTGTTTAAGGAGCACAGTGGGAGTAAATTGCATAGCACTGTAGTACACGTAGCCCCATTGGCCAAAAATTGATGTCACTGTGGCGTTCCAGCAGAAGCAAAGTCACTGCAGTTGTTATTAGGCTCGGGAAAGCGAAGCTTGATGATACACAAGGTCGAGGACAAGGAGCAGGTTTAGCGTGATGGCACATTGGCGCGCACCAATTTATGGTCACATACAATGCTCTGAACTTGGCTGCCTTTTCTCTGTGTCCTACGCTGCCGCAGTCCGGGGCAGGACAAGGACGGCGAGGACTGCACAAGCAATAAACAACGCAGCGCTGCCGCACTTGAATGGAGTACTCCTCTGATGATACATTTTCGCTGCCGCTTCGATTTGGTTTCGTTTTGCAAAGGCGAAAAAAAGCAAAAGAATGAGGTGCCCCGCGCGCTTTATGACGCAGGCGAATCGCTGCGGCATCGGCACTAGGGCTGGACTAACGAGCCAGCTCGGCTCGGCTCGGCTCGGCTCGGTCCAGCTCGTTATCTTACCGAGCTAGCTCGGCTCGGCTCGTGAGCGTAACGAGCTAGAAAGCCAGCTCGGCTCGGGCTCGAAATGAGCTCGAGCTGGCTCGTTTCAGCTCGCGAGCTTGGAACAAAAATTCATTCCGAAACTAGCTTAACTAAATATTCTTCATGCTTACAGTCTATCAAGTTCAAGAAAAGTCTACCAAGTCCACCAGCAGCTGATAATAATATTATCTTTACATAATACCAAATCACGATAGTCCAAAATACTAAGTAGACAACTAATAGTACTGGCTTCAACTTCTTATTACTCCATCTGAAAAGGCCATCGAGCTTGCCTTCCCAGCACAAAAGATGACTTCAGTTTGCACCTGAAAAAGTTTTTAAGAGCAACAGTCAGTAAAGGATTTTGCTTGAAGCTTTCAAGTTTTGAACCAGCTAAGAAATACATGTACTTACTAGCTGCTTGCAACCACAGATTGTGGAAACAGTACAGACTCGACATCATCCTCGTTGTCTTCTTCCTGGAAAGAAATTGCATAATGAGATACACATACACAGTATTTTGAAAAA
This sequence comes from Eragrostis nindensis, assembly GCA_012490785.1. Taxonomy (NCBI): domain Eukaryota; kingdom Viridiplantae; phylum Streptophyta; class Magnoliopsida; order Poales; family Poaceae; genus Eragrostis; species Eragrostis nindensis. The sequence goes on from JAAXCT010000904.1 coordinate 99,929, forward strand.
AAAGATTTGGGAAATGGAAAACTATAAGAATAGGATTCTTACCACAAGTATTGGGGGGTTGATTTCATTGTCAGCACCTACCGCCGCCAGCAACCAAAAGGTCTTGCGTTTGCTACTGCTGCAACTACAAATTCGTGAGAAGCAACCAGCAAGAGCCAACTATCGTGAGCCAGGTAGGGATGTTGGGCTTTTTTAGTGTGTTAGACCTTGGGCCCCAAAACTCGTGTAGCTCGCGAGCAGCTCGCGAGCCAGCTCGAGCTCGGCTCGTTACCTAAACGAGCTGGAAAAAAAGCTCGGCTCGTTTGAAAAGACGAACGAGCCGAGCCGAGCCGAGCCGAGCCAGTTGCGAGCCGAGCCGAGCCAACGAGCCACGAGCTTTTGGTCCAGCCCTAATCGGCACCCCTCTCCATTATTGCTCATTTCCAGCTCCAGTTGACGTTTATTTACTGCGATTCGAATTCGACTGTATTTAACTCGGACCCTTAACTCGGACCGGGGGCAAGCCGTACGTTCGCGAGTGTGTAGGCCCCTCTCGGCGCCGTGGAGTATAATTCGACCAGTCGCTCTCTCGCTGTGCCGTGGGCCCCCCTGGCCGTGGTGAGCGCATGGTGGCGTGGCGTGCTTGCCCCATTCCCATCCCATGCCAAGTCAGCGCCAACAGCGACGCGGTGAAAGCCGCGGCGAACCGGTCGAGACAGGCGACTGTTTCTGCACCTCTCAGCGGCTCGTACTCCTGTAGTACTGACAGTACATGTAGCCGTATAGTAATCCCAGTCGACTATAGCTTGCAATGCGGTCGTGCTTAGGCAAAACAAACCTTCAAATCGTCAATGTTTGAGGAGAAGATTCCCCGTCTGGTTGATTAGAAAACGATGACACGCCATCTAGGTCTTGCAGCTCCTAGTCGTTCGTACTCCTTGACTAATACGGCTAGGGTTTTGTATGCCGCGATAAGTAGGCGAGGTGCGAGGTAAGTATAGTACTCTCTTCGTCCCAGTTTACTTGGCATCCTAGCCCTATCCAGTTTTCCTAAAATAATTGTCATTCTCACTTCCCGATACACTTTTCTCTCGTCTCAATACACCTCTATCTCTATCTCTCTCCTTCTCGTTTTCTGCATACCTATTTTTACTAACTTTTCTTAATCTCCGTGCTGAGAGCTAAAACGACAATTATTTTAGGTCGGAGGGAGTAGAACTGTGAGTGGTAAAAAAAAAAAGACACCCGAGTAAAAAAGATGGTGTTGGCGTGGTGAAGTGGAGAATGAGACAGATGATAGGAGGCGGAGGCGGCAAGCACGAGGCGCGGGAGTTGGGACTTTGGCTTTTGTTCGCGTTGGAATCCTCGAAAGTGCTGGGAGAATGCGTCGCGTTTTCTACTGCCCACTCTGCTTCTTGGGCGTTGGCGTCTCCAAGGCTTCCTCCGCTCCATCCCTCTCCGCTGCACTCACTACGGCAGTTTTCTTTGCCGTCCTCGAACGAACCACGCCGCAGTTTTCTACTAGGAGGGCTGGCAGGCACGAGCATCGTCGTCAGCGAACCGGTGGCCTAATGGGGGCCCATGCACCCGGCGAGCCCGACAGGTTACGGTCAGCACTGTCGATAGCTTGTGAATCTCGAGGGGCAGGCGATGAGTGTGGCTCGCTCTCCTGGAACCAAAGCATCATCCCCCGTATCGACCTGATAGACAACACCGTTAACATGATGATCGGCTCGTATCCTGCGAATTTCTCGTGAATAATGAATCTCGTTAAAAGAAAAAGTTCGTAAGAAACAGTCCAGCTTGGCAGTTTATCAGCCTCTTGACACTGTCACACTGCTGGATTCGTGAGGCTGAATTCTGGACCTTGCATTCTTACGCGTAGAATGGATGACATGGATGGTACGTCCACGGTTCGACGGAGACCTGTTGAAATCGCTTTTTTGAAAAATGCAGAAAGCAACAAGACGAAATCAGGTAATGACAACTCGATCGAGGTCAGGTGAGGTGAGAGCAGAGTCCAAGCGTCCAGCAGCCATGAGCCACCCACCACTATTCGTGCGCCTTTGAAATGGTCAGTGGTCAGGAGTTCAGATCGAGGAAATGGTCACCTGGACGACTTTTGTGGTTGCCGGTAAAACTGGTATCAGTCTATGAAAGGAACATGCCAATGAAGGGTAATGACAGCTTAGTTGACCAGGCGCTTTAGGCTGATAGAACCTGCGGGAAGTGAATACGAATACCATGTGGCAAAGATACACACAGCAGAATGACAACGCATCCCAACTTGGAATCAAGGGGTGGATGCATGTTCAGTACAAGGAAACAAACTAGAGCCGCACGTCCTTGTTACCTTGTACGCGAGATGCCTGGCGTATCAGAAACATCAATGGCCGGCAAGAGAATCCCAGTATCTTGGTTCGACATGCCGTTCTCGCGGTGTATGACAGTATAACACTCTACTCTATTGGAAACATATGAAAATGGCCCAGGTATGGAAACCACGATAGATGGTGTTAATAGAGAGAGCCAATTATTGAGAAACAAAGCTATTTATTTCACTTCTCTAATACCAGGTGCAGTTGGCCATATATCTAGACAAATTTGTGGACCGGTAGCCACGTAGTCATCCGTCAATCATATCTTTTGACACAATGATCTATGAGTTTCTCGTATAGAAAGTTGCATCATGCGAAGTCAGAAAGATCAAACACAACTTAAACATTACGGCACCAGCAATGTTGCTGTGCTGGGGAAGTGATGGCACCCAAACTCGTAATGTTAACTGTCCTCTTGAGAGGCCCTGAGACGACTCTTGATCCATGACTCAAGAGACTGCAGCTCCTCCTTTGAAATCGAGTGACCAAGATGTGGATATGCCTACAAAATCCACATGATAACTATTAAGTTTGATAGCCAGAGATCACAGACATTGAACATTACCTGAAGCGGGATATACAGGCTAAAAAAGGCGGGGTGTAGAAGGTTATGTTGAAAAATACCTTAAATTCACAACTAACACCAACACTTTGCAAGAATGGTGGACCAGCTTGACCAGCTTCAAATAGTACTGTCGGGTCAGCCATTCCATGGGACCAGAGAATCGGTGTCTGAAAAGTTGAAAGTATGTGAGAAGAACGGTCAGATAAACTAATAGACATATTAAGAATTCAGATTTCTTCTCAAACTTTTGTTTTAACAAGGAAGAGTTCATCTTTCTTTTTTTAAAGTTGAATGCATGCAAGAAAGTGCTTCTCTCAATCCAATCAATCTAAAAGAAGTCGGTGCTACCTGATATTATTATAGTGACTTTATATCGCTTGTCAGGCACCACACCATTTAGAGGTTTCTGAATGTTATGACAGATGGAGGAGCATGCTGAGAGTAAAGTTGCTGATGACAATCTAATTTCCACAAAACCTCCTCTAAGAGATAACACATAAGGAAACAGTTGTTCACATATAAAATTAGGTTTGTAACCTAATTTCCATTATGCAATGTCCAATATATTTTTAAGCAAACAACATGGACGACACTGTATATATATGTAATCTTATATAATGGCAGCGATCGGTTCAGATTGCTGCGGGCCACTGCGGCTGTGGTTGTTTGATTTCTAAAGAAATTGCTGTTGTTAGCTACAGTAAAAGGCTGCAGCCGCAGAAATCTCAAGCGATCGCAGCCAATTATCATAACAAGCAGGGTCAACAAGACTAAGGATATCTTTTTTCTAAAAGAAAGCAAGGACCAAATAAGCATAGATGTCTTCAAGGCCACCTGTATACTACTCCACACAACAGAAACCTAATAATTAGATATTCTGAATCCAAACAAGAAATACTCCTTTGATACCCTGTTACCCTCTCCTTCAGTAAGATCATATATTTTACAACCATCCTCTTCCAATATTCAATCTAATGTATTTGCCATTATGAACTACAAAGTCCTAAGACAGGGAACATCTACACATACAAACTGCATACACCTTCCCCTCAAGGCCACTGGCTTTAATTTTGACATTTAAAGTCCGATCATAGCATAAATAATGTTATGTTTATGTTAAGGAGTAAAGAATCAATATTACTAACTCAGAAATAGTTAAGGTTAAGACACAGCGAATTTAAACCGACCAACCTAGAAATAGCTAAAGTCCTTGATGTTAAAAGTATCAGAGCGTGCTCAACGGTAGCGCCAGCAGCTGACTCTTGCCAGACGGTGCTGCGCGACGTAGAAAGCGTGTCAGTCACCCAGCTTGGGCTAAGCGCTACGATCTTCTCTCTCTTCCTTTTCTCCCATAAACAAATATAAAAGCTGGCTCTTACGGGCTCGTTGGGGACACTCATGTACCAACTCAGAAATAGTTAAGTTGAGAATATTTTAATCGATCACTTAAGCTTCTAGTAAAAATATTAGTTAGCGAGTATAGTGCTATAATTTGAATCATACATAATCTCTAGTATGCTGCTGCAAACTGAACCATGTCAATCAGTAACTTGTGCAATATGTACATGCTTTTGTTTTATGTGCATTTGTAATCCAACAAAAACTGGGGAAAAAATTAAGAGTACACGACAGGTTCCTGTAAATGCCCTCCTATAGTGTAGTAGGTACAGCTTTCAGCAGTGTTCCATTCATAAGAGCAATAATTTCAAATCAAAACGCACCAACATGGTACAAAACATCGAACATCATCAGTCTTATCATTCGGTATTTTTCACCAACCTACTATGTCTATTTAATACCCCATGACACAATGCAAGGTATGATAGTGCACTAAACTAAAAGGGGCAAAAGGATGAAGATATAGATTACCTTCCTTGCTTCAGGTGAAATCCTCTCGATGACCGATGAACCGAAAGGCACCCACCCGCTGAACACTGCTCCTCCACCTAGCGTCTTCGGATAAAGCAAAACACTAGCCAGTGTCAGAGCACCTGCAGAGCGACATTCGAGAAGTTACTTCACAACACTTTCAAAATTTACAATCTCTAGAAAACTTCCGGTTCAATGTACAATGCCATTCTTACCTCCTTGGCTAAATCCACATACAAATATGTTCTCAGGGTGGACGCCATCAGCTACTTCCTTATTAATCATGGCATGCACATTTTCCACAGCCTTGAGAACCCCACTATCATCTTGTGGAGAACCCTACTCGTTCAAGGTTTCATCCAGATCAGCATCTGATAACACATTGAGGTATCTGTTTCATAAGTGGTATCAAGTGAACTCACAGCGCTCAAGGGTAGCTCGTGGATATCGAACCACGATGGCATTACTGCACCATCTACAAGCGGGGAAAAAAAAGAGTACTTCGGATTTAGCTAATGCTAATTAGATGCATTTAGAGAGAAGCTAGAGAAGAGGATGCGGTGTAGGAGGCTCACGGTTGCAGGAGACAGGGGCGTTGGGGGCGGAGGGGAACGCCCACTTGGTGAGGCGGAACTCCGGTGCGGAGAAGAAGGTGCGGATGGGTTCGTTGGCCGGGCCGGAGTCTCCGAGGCCGTGCAGCCACAGCACGAAGCTCCGGTTGCGGCCCGCCATGTGGGAGGATGGGACGAGCTGGGCGGGGAGGTCGGACGGCGGCGCGCGGCGGCGGAGGGAGGCGGTGAGGAGGCAGGCTGCGGCGATGGCCGCGCCGAGGGCGAAGAAGAAGCGGGCCAGGCTACTCATGGGTCATGGGCCGGGCCGGGTTGAAATGCGTCGATGAGGATGGTGGTTAGGCGATGCGCTTATACTGGTTTTGGTAGTAGAATGGTTTGGTAAGCTGGTTGAACTACCAAATGCCAACAGCATCTTGACTTTTAAAAGTCTCCACTGAACAGTCACTGTTAATTTAAGCATCAAATCAAGAGGAACACGTTTCGGAGATGCAAGTTAAAATGGAAGTCAACTAGCGCTAGTATCAATGTATCACAAACCTGCATTGGATCACGTTAAAAATCACAAGGCATTCGATTCCTTTGGCATGCAAAAGACTGTTCATGTTGGTAATACAGTGAAATTCAGAAGTGACGTGCCACCTAAAAATATAGCAGCCGTGAATTGGGACGACATTTTCACAAGGAGCAGCGACTACTCGAGATCCTTGTGATGGGACGACGAGGATGGCCCTGAGGTTTCAGTTCCTTCAGAGATACCAAGACGATCGACGATCCATTGCTGCAAATACTGGAGCTCTTCATCTACCAATGAATGCCCAAGGGTAGGATAAGCCTGGTAAAAGGAAAGAGAAAAAAATGAAGTGAGCAAGTTTGGAAACGAGCTCTGATGCTGCCATGCTGCAGAACCAACTTGATGACAATTTAAAGAATTTTAAAGAACATAAATTTGGCTACGGCTTCATATATACTAGTACAAACCTTGAATTCGCAACTCATGCCAAGCTCTGCCAAGAATGCACACCCAGCATGCCCCGCTTCAAATAGTACCAGCCCATCAGCCATTCCATGAAACCATAATACCGGTGTCTGCACGTTGTCCAGGATTCATAGTTAAGGTTCAAGATGCAGTTCTAAAATTTTCAGCATATTCTGGGTGCATTACCTTTCTAGCTTCAGACGACACCTTTTCAGCAAATGACTTATTAAGCGGAATTGAACCACTGAAGACAACACAACCACCTAAAGTTTTTGGATAGAGCAGAACACTTGCTATGGCTAGAGCGCCTGAAACGGAAGGGGGGACAAAACGAACTGTATTAGCAGCGTCTTACGGCCTGAAAAAGATACTAGCAGATTAAGCTCAGCTGTTTACCTCCTTGGCTCAACCCACAAACAAAAATGTTTGAAGGATCCGTTCCGGCGGCCACTTCTTTGTCCAACAGTTGGTGCACATGCTCAACAGCTTTAAGGACTTCTCTCTCATCTCTTACAGATTTCTAACGAAAAAAAAAAACGGAATTATGAAATGAACAATTGATGCTGTACTGTTAGCACCAGCAGTAGAAAAACTATATGGACATGCTGTAGAAACACTTTTTTTTGTACGTTTTCATTTGAGTGCAAAGTCAGTTTATATACAACTGTCAACTCCTCTGGTTTGTATTTAGTTGTCACAGTAATGGAAAGCGAAAGGGAAACAAATCTGTGAATCACCCTCGATTTATTCATCATGAACGTTTCAGAAAAATACCATCTCCCATAGAAAATAGACCAATAGCTTACTACAAGAGAGTTGTAGAAGTGACAAATATGTTGAAGCAAAACAACAAGCTGTTGTCTGAATAATTAGGGGAACAGGGTTTGCTGAATTACAGCTGTTATAGGAACCTCCGAAATGCCGAACCAAGCATTGACCTCACCACCTGCAATAATAAAATCGCAGTTGAGCAAGGAAATTTTTGGCAGCGCCAAGCAACTAGAAATGTTCAATGGGCTCGCTACTTGATGTCAAGAAGCCGAAGCGAGTTCGATCCATCACACTTCCGAGAATTGCTAAGTAGCACTTGGTTCGAAATTGAAGAACATGTGGCGTGGACGAATCCTGACAGGCACTTTGTACGCACCGTAGCAGGCGACGGTGGTGGTGGGCGCGGTGGGGAAGGAGAGGCGGACGGAGGCGGCGAGCTCCGGCGTGGCGAAGTAGGGCGCGACCTGGGCTCGGCTTTCGTCGCCCGACCCGCGGGAGCCGTGCAGCCACAGCAGGAAGCCGTGCGCCGGCGGAGGCGCCTCCATCCGGGCGCGGAGCGGGCGGAGGAGTGGTTGTTAGCTTGGCGAATCAGCGAATAATCGGTTGGGATTTTGGGAGAGGCCGCCGGCCGGCAAGTGTTGGTTGGCGCGTCCGCGAGCGATCAGATCACCCCGTTGCCATGTGTCGTGTGGCGTGGGAATGCTGACGTCTGCGGCCGGCTTGGCCGGAGACCAACCCCCGCGCGTGCGTGCATCGCCTGGCTTCGTCTTCGTGTTTCGCCTTCGGGCCACTCTGGCCTTTGAGCGTGCGCCGTGCAGGGCCCTGCCCTGGCCTTTACTAACCTAACATTCATTCCTTTTTTTAAAAAAAATTCCGAGATAAAACATCACGTAATCCAATACGAAAATGTCTTTGAATCAAGAAATCAAGGTGTCAAAGTCATAGCTCTGATGCATCACATCTACAGATTCACACAATGTGGTGGTACTAGAATCAGTTACATCATTTCTTGACATTGAAGGAGCGCTATTTAGAGCAGTTGAAGACCCCGCCGAAAAACCAGCTCCCAGAAAGCCCACCCTTCTTCAGGCCTTCGCCGTGCTCCTTCAGAATCTTCTCTGACGCCCACCGCTCGCAGTACTCTAGTTCGAATGGCGCCAGCGTGTGCCCAAGCCTGTCTTAAACCTATACATTCGCGATAGGATCAAACGATGGATGTTGGAGCACTGCAACATTTTGTAGCTACTGACTGATCCGGCATATGACGCGTGAACTAGAACTCTGTACCTTGAACTCGCAGCGCATGCCGAGTCCTCGCAGAAATTGAACTCCGTCTCGCCCTGCCTCGATTGGGACTAGTGAGTCGGCTCCTCCATGAACCCACAAAACTGGCGTCTGCAAGACATAACATTGTAGTATCATTCAATTAGTAGTAGTAGTATAGTTCAGCAAATGCAGGAGTATCCGTCTGTCAGAAAAGTATCAAAGTGTGTCCACAGTCCCACAAAAGATTGACGAGGGCAACAAGAAAGTCTTTAAGGAGCAATAAACAGACATCAAAAGCTACAAATTAGAGGAGTATCTTCGTTGCAGTAACCACAGAGTAGAAATTGAGCAGTACTCCACCTTCTTGCTTCAGCTGTAACTCTGGACGCGAAGGAGGAACTGAAGGGGAGAAAGCCACTGAAGACTGCACAACCGCCCAGAGTTTTGGGGTACATCAGCACGCTTGCTATGCACAAGGCACCTGGGATGTGTCGCATCATCAGCTTGTAACTCATACGTACCTTACTTACGTGATCCGGACCACAGGAAGAGAAAGGAATACATTCATGGATGAGCAGTTCTATTTTTACCTCCTTGGCTAAGTCCGAAAACGAAAATGTCCTCCGGGTCTGTTCCAGCCGCTATTTCTCTGTCGATCATAGTATGCACGCTCTGAACAGCTCTCAGCACGTCCTCCTCACCCCTTACAGACTTCTGCAAATGTGTCAATTAGCATCCAAAGATGGCATCTGACAAATGCTGAAGAAATCAAATTAAATAGCATGTCTTACAGAAGTAATGGGTGCGTCATGGATGTCAAACCAGGAAGGCATGAGCATCCCCCCTGCAAATTAAACACCCAAACACTTACTCAGTTAAATGGCAACAGTCAAGTCACGTTTCAGAAGCAGAAAGGGCGACATATACAGAAGGGAAATTCTAAGCAAACGTGTGATAGCAGCAGCTCATAGCCTCATACGGTTGCACGTGACAGGGGAGGTGGGCGCGGTGGGGAAGGCCCAGCGGGTGTTGGCGAAGGCGGCGGCGGAGAAGTGATCGGCGATGGGCTCGTTGGCGCGGCCGCAGTCGCCGAGGCCGTGCAGCCACACCGCGAAGACGCAGCCGCGCGTCCTCGCGGTGGCGGGCTCCTCCATCCGAGCTGGGAGACGACGAGTCCTCAAGGCAAATCGTTGACGATAGCAAGAGGAGACGATGGCGCGACGGAGCTAACAACTCGATCCTGCTCTTCCCTGTAATTACGCCTTTGTCTGATCGCCTCCACGGATATTTGGGCCATGTTCTACTGGATTTCCGTGGCGCATGTTGACTTGAGAGAATGAGTTGACCTTGACTGCTAGAATTGGGAACACATCTTTGCATCCTCCTTTGAATAGCTAAGCTGAAGGGGATTGGCTCATTGGCAGGCTATTCTGGGGATTGGATGCTCAGTCAGCTCATTGGATAACTGACAGAGTTATCGTTCGAAAAAATATATCTTCTATGCTGTCTCTGATGCCCACCGCTGGCGGTGATCAGTTCAAATGGCGCCAGTGTGTGCCCAAGCCTCCCGTCGTAGACCTACATTGGCGACAGGATCAAACGATGGATGCCTATATGCAGAGCAATGCAACAAATTGTAGCTACTGATTGGGCATGTAACGCGTGAACTAGAATTATGTACCTTGAATTCGCAGCTCATGCAAGTCCTCGCAGGAATTTAACTCCATCTCGCCCTGCCTCGATTGGGACTAGCGAGCCGGCTCCCCAGCTCATGGACGGAACAATCCAAACCAGATAATGCGTCCTCAGCCCATCACAGAATGAAGTTTCTTTCACCGGCACACGCAGAATTTGGAGAACCTAATCTTTCTCAGATAAAATGCGTCCTCAGCCCATCACCGAATGAACCAACGAGCGTGGAATAAGGTACTAGCTGCGACCTTCACCGGAGATCTCCAAGATGATGCTCCAACGAGAATGCATTGCCAAAGACGATGCCGACGCCCATCCATATGAGTCCAAACTAACATTAATGCATCTCTGCACGTCCCAGTACCTCCCATGCCGATCCGACGATTACACCAACAAAATGTACTACTAACACACAAAAAAGGAAAACAAGAAAGAGCAATCTATCCGCGTCTATCTGCATGTGTGCAGGATCCATGTATCAGCCTTCCTGATTAGGAATCACACATCTATGTACAAGCCTTTCTTATGTTGGGAAGAGGAGAAGGGAACCTATATAGAAGAAACTCCAAATTAGACTCCACTTTTCTCTTGTGACCTAGTGAGGAAGAGGATGGGACTCCTAAATCAAGGGAGAGTCATGGATTTCTTTTTTCTATTTTTTGCTGGTAGAGTCATGGATATTTATATGGCAATGGCATCAGTGGCGGAGACAGGATTTTCATATTGGGTGTGCACAACAACTGCACAATCATTGTGCCTCTCATAACATTCAAAGTTCACAAAGCAAAGAGTAAATCACAAATAGATCCTTAATCTATAAAATAGTTTAGAAAGTGTTTGACTCAGATTGTGTGCACAAATCAATCTTTTTTGTGATTTAAAGCAAATATACTAAAATACATATGTATTATAAATACTGAAAATCGATTTAATATTGGGTGTGCACGTGCACACCTGTGCAGCATGCTAGCTCTGCCCCTGAATGGCATAAGTTTCTTTCATCGACACAGCAGAATTTGGAGACCTAATCTATAACATTTTTGTAGGGAATAATCTAGAACATTACACATTCGACATAAGTCAAACTGAGAAAAGATTACGCGGCTCTAGAGGAGCTACCACAGGTAAGTAGTTCTGGTCAATCGGGGTGTATCCGTATATGCATCAGTTTGATTTCAAGCACAGAACACTATCATGTCTGGTAGCTCTTTTGCACCTTCCTTTGCGTCGGCGCGGAAATGAACTACTCCCTCCGTTTTTTAATTGATGTCGCCGTTGACTTTTTGAGTTACATTTGACCCTTCATCTTATTTAAAATATTAGCTCAAATATACAAAATTACAAGTTATGTTTCAAATTTCTCTAGTGATAAAACAAATTATAACAAAATATTTGATAATTTTTAAACTTTTTTGAATAAGACGAGCGGTCAAACGTAACTCAAAAAGTCAACGGCGACATCATTTTAAGAACAGAGGGAGTATGGTTCTGCGGCATTTCTGTGGTGCGCGTGCGCCACAACCTGGCAATGGCATACACAAGGCGCCGCACCTGTGGCAGACCCAGCTGTGGCGAACAGTGGACACGAAGCAAACAGCCCCTAATTCCGAGACTAGACACCAAAGCGCTGCTGAGGTGACGCGTCTTGAACCAGTAGTCCAGCTGTGTCTGCATGCACTCGCAATTGTTCCACCTCCGCATGCCTCGATGCCTCCCTTGCCCAACAAACCATTACACAAAAAATGTAACAAAATAAAAACAAAATGTAGAGTTCCCTATCTTCAAGTGGTTGATACAACCCCACATCTTCACATGCATCTGCGTGCAATTTGGTTATGAATCATGTTGGAGCAGGAGTTGGACCAGTTGGTACCCTCAAAGAAAGAACTGGCCCACCTATATCTCTAGGCTCTTGTGGAAGATGGAAGATGGAGCAAGGAAGTTGGAAGATGGAAGATGGAGCAACGAGTGAGGCGGCCTATATATAAGATATAAGAAGGGAAGAGAGGGAGCAAATAAATTTGTTGCAGTTGTACCCTTGTAATAACAATTATTTTTCTGTACCAACATAGCCGAAGTGGGTCCTCATATAGGGATAGAAAAAAATGAGGAGAATTTTGAGGCTTTGCAACTCTTCTCATGACAACTTGATCTCACACTCTGTCTCCTCACTCTCCTCCATAGCTGTTGAAATAAAAATCCAACGGTCAACGACATGAAAAATATGCTCTTGAATAATTTTCATATGCACATTCTTTGTGTCAGCGATTCCCTTCCGTAAACACAAACACGTCGGAAAAAGAACTTTTTCACAAATTTATGAGAATTTGAAGAATTGAAACTCTACGGATTCTGATACCGACTTATCTGTACTCCCCGAGCATAGAATGCTCCATCCTTTCACAAATTTACAATCACTAAGAACTTCTTCCACATAATAATTGATATCTACATTCAAGTTCACATGACATAAAAAATGACTTGATGAACCATAATTTTGCAATAATGACCACTTGATTTTCCAAGCTATTTGGCCTGGGGTTCGGGACCGGGGAGAGAGGGGGTGGAGAGGATTGGATCTACATTGTACTGTGATGAAAATTTGGGGTCAGTACAAGCATGGTGTAAAAAGGTATAGCATGTCATACCAAGCTGAGACTAACAAAGCCCACTTTGATAACCATGTTTGATAACCGCGTTGTCTTCGGATATTTGGTAGTAGTAGCCATGTTCTACGGAATACTGCTAGAATTGGGAACACATCTTCGCATTCTCCTTTGAATAGCTAAGCTGACGGGGATTGGCACATTGCGGGCTATTCCGGGAATAGGAATATCAGCCAGCTCAACGGATAACTGACAGGGTTATCATCGAAAATTGTACAGAACGTGTCCTGGAACAGTATCAACTGGGTAACTGAATTTCTGAACAGCCACCAGATATATCCTCCTCCACATGCTACCGCAGGAAAATCAACTGGTGTTATTACCAAGATTGAAGTGGTGAAAAAGCATGTCTTTTAATAGAAAGAGATGTCAATGTACTTTCTGTGAAAAAAAATATCAAAACAGATTTATTGGCAATACACAAATTTATATCTATTGAGACGGTGTGACACATCTCGTACACTTTATTCAGCTCCTGCTAAGCCGGATGATTTTAATCTAGTAGTGTACACAACTCAATTTTGAGAGGGACCGGACAAGGCAGTTCCTCATATTCCCAATACTGGAAGCACAAACAAACAGACAGCAGTGCTTCAGAACAAACAACTCATCAATGTTCAATTGTGCATACATAGTGCACCATGTGCAGTCTCCTAGAGTCAAACTCCAAAGCGATGGCTGGTCAATCCTGATCGAACGATTGAATATGCACAATGACTTGCTCGATGCTCTCAAACTGGCGTCTTCCCTTCAGGATAGTCTTTGCACAATTGAGGGCAGCACGCTCACACAGTGCTCTCTTGTTAGCATCCTTGATAGATTCCAAATCCTCAACATGAGCAATGCCGACTATTCTCCTACATATGGAAGATCAGAGTTTAGGAAACAGATATCCAACCCGGAACCACGCATAAGACAAAACAATATGAATAGAGTTTGAAACTGATGTAAAAAAAAAAAACGGTTTGTGGTTATTTGAGCAGGTGATTTCAGTTTGGTAAGAACTGGCATTTTATTTGTGTTTTACATTTTTTTTCACTGCATGGCGTTCCTTTAGCGCCACAGTTCTAACAAACTTTTCCTTTGGGAAAAAACAATTCTCACAAACTTTTACTGTTTAGCTATACCTGTCAAAGCTGTTTTTGGCTTGGTTTACAATGGACAGTGAAAAGAGATGATACATTTATGCTGATTCCACAACATTTTATTGGGTGGCTTTAGTGTTGTTTTAAGTCATATCAGATAAAAAGAAAGCTTTGATATCTCATTGTAGTGCATAAGTAAATGAGAGAAAGCGATATTGCTTAGAAACAACTTATTTCAAGAAAAAAATAATATTTAGAACTAACTTTGTAGCTACCTGATCATTTTGGCCGCACCAAATCCAAGGCTATCATGGAATATGTTTGTCATGTACTTCTTCTGAGCAAGATTCAACAGGTCCGATTTATTGAATATATCTGGCAGATATGCCTCCCCATTCCCTTCTTTGTGTTCATTCCATAGTTCAACAAACTTCTTATAAAACAAATTCCAGGACTCTTCAGTCGTCTTCAAGATCCATTTCTTATAAGCCTGCATGATAGCAAACACTAAGCTCATGCCTGGAACATAATGAAAGTAGCTTGTAACTCAAGCTGGATCAACGGTCCTAACAACAAACAAATTAGTCTGGACGTACTACATAATAAACTGACACTTCTGTCACTGTCATTAAGAAATACTGAAGATGCCATTATCAATGCATAGCATTTTTGGGGGTTTGTAAATTGTGTACTTTTTGTCTGGTAAACACCCAACTGTTTATACTAAACATGGCAGCTCGATTATCCCGTGGTATCAAGAAGACAATAATTTATTCTCATTGAAGACCTTAAGCATCATATTATGAACATAGGCTCTACCGGGCCTCTGAACAAAAGGAATGCCGAAACATGTGAATTTTATTAACTAATAGTGCTAGATAAACTACACAAATTACCCAACTATGTTTGACACCAACAAAGCAACAAAACATTTGATGAATCGGTACCGTCAAAAGTCACTGTTCATTAACCAAATTGGTCTATGCGGTGTGAGAAATTCACATACTTATTCTAGTATATTGGAGCTGTAAAAATGACAAGAAATCAGATTTATTCTTACTTTACGATCATTTGCTTGATCAGCGTGTCCATCCTGAGCAAAGTATGCCAAAATCAGGTTTCCTAGAAAGGCCCCAATGTCAAATCCCATGGGCCCGTAGAATGCAAACTCGGGATCGATGACCTGGGTAGAATCTGGGGTCACCATGATGGAGCCAGTATGGAGATCACCATGAATCAGAGCCTGGGCTCTCTCGATAAACCTGCAGTTTCAAATCAAACAAGTCAAGTTTTCATCTAAGAGAAACTAATGGACACAACACTGACTTGTAGTTACTGATCGACTTACATTGATTTCAGTTCAGCTACTTCCAACTTCAACTCATCATCCTCTCGAACCGCCTCGGCATCTTTGTCAAGATGTGGCGATGTCCATCGATTAAATTTAGAAACTCTGTACGGGTCCGAGAACACAACTTGCTCCGTGAGCCTACACATCTCCACATTCGCACAGTACTGAGCAACTGCAATCACAGCAAATTCCACGCCATCAGGTTGACATTACTCTTCCCCCGTTTGCAGAGCATAACAATGCAAGTCAACGACTCACCTCCTTTCTTATGATCTGTGGTGGTGTTGTAGATCATGGAAGTGAAGAAGAGCGTCTTGGCCATGTAATCTGACATGTCCTCGGCAAGGCGCGGGTACTCGACGCCGGCGATGAGGCCCTTGCGGAGGATGATGTGCGGGGGTTCGATGTAGCGCATCCCGATGAGCGACATGGCCCGGTCGAAGTGGTACACCTCCGGAACGTGGTCCGGGCACAGGCGGCCGTGCTCCCGCAGCGCCGAGGCCTCGAAGTAGGCGCGCTCCCTCGTCATCGGCCATGAATCCCCCACGCAGCGCACGTACGGTAGCGCCTGGGTTCAATTTGACAGCGAGCCGGCGCCGTCAGGTGAAGTGAATAAAGAGGATTAAGACAAGTGCTGTGGTGATGGTGTGAGATCAGGAGAGCGTCGGACCTGCTTGATGACGATAGCGCCGGCATCGGAGAGCACGATGTAGACGAAGTTGAGGTTGCCGTCGCCGACCTCCCTGATGGTGATGGAATCGAGGGCGCCGCCGAGGCGCGAGGCGAGGGCCGGCGTGGCCTTGATGTAGGCGACCAAGGACGCCTCGTCAAGCGGGCGGAAGCCCTGCTCCGCCTCCGCGGCCATGGACGAAGCTGGCTGGTGCGGCGACTGGTGCGATGCGGGCGCAGGGAGAGTGGGGACTGAACACGGGCAGGCCGGGAGAGTAGGGGCGCGGTGGGGAATCTCTGCTATAGTACGAAGTGAGGGGTTTATGCGTGAGCGCTGCTTGTGTGAAGCGGTTCTATGAACCTGGACTCGCTTTGGCATGGAAACGCCGGATTCTTGCCTGCATTCGAACTGAAACGTGACATCATGCAAAGACTCGCTAGTCTTTCGGGCAGAGAAGACTGGCACAGGCGAAAACGCATCGGAATACAATTTGGATAAAGGGTAATAAACACGTTTGAAATCGAATGTACGGCAATTGGCCATATGTCGTTTTGCTGCAAAAATATAATGCCAATGTTTCGTAAGAGATGTGGTCAGTAACATTTGCAAATTCGACGAAAGAATCTGACCCATTTGCCTGACGCTTTTACCGGTCTGTATTTTTGGTTGATCGCATCTTTTTGTGCACAAGTCTACAGAAACAGCTACTCCTGGTAAGATGGAATTTTCTTCTATCAAGATGTGGAAACATGACCGTTCCGTTGGCGGCATCTTGCAAACTGTTACATCCGATAAGATCGGGCCTTCAGCTCACAAAAAGCGGCACATATTCGGTGCTCTACAAGCTTTGGTTTTCTTCAGAAGATCTCGTCACGCCACTAATATACTTACGTCATTCGAGGAAAATCAGCACGAAAGGCGCCAGCGCTAGAAAGAAAGCAGCATGAAACAACCTTGCTGTGTCGAACGGTGGTGACGCAGACCCAACTCTCCACGGACGAGCTATCAACGAGTAAAGAAACAAAGAAAAAGCAACACAAAAGAATTTTGAGTCATTTTTGACCTACACTCGAATCAGCCTCAACTTAATTAAACAAAGAACTTTTCGCAAAAAAATAAATAAACAAAGTCAGGCTCTTATTCTACTTTGATCAAGACATGTAAATCAAACATAGCTCAATTTAACTTTATATTGTGTATATAATTACTTCTCGTCAAATCACTGACACCACATGTTTGCTCGTACATTACTGTTTGTGCACAATTTTACGAGTGTATTCCATTCAGAACAATCTGGACACATCCCGCACATTTATTCGGCTCGTGCTACGCTGGATGAATTTACCCTAGTAGTGTACACAACTCAATTTTGAGAAGGACCGGACAAGGAGATTTTTCGAATTTCCAGTATTGGAATTTGGAAACACGAACAGATAGACACAACGGTGCATCAGAACAAACAGTTCAGCAACGTCAAGTGTGCAGTAACCACAGTCCCCTAATCTCAAACTCCAAATAGATGGCTAGTCAGTCCTGATCAAAAGATTGAACATGCAAAATAACTTGCTCGATGTTCTCAAATTGGCGTCTCCCCTTCAGGATAGTCTTTGCACAATTGAGAGCGGCACGCTCACATAGTGCCCTCTTGTTAGCATCCTTAATAGACTCGAAATCCTCGACATGAGCAATTCCAACTATCCTCCTACATATGGAAGATCACAGATTAGGAAAACAAATCCAATCGACAATCATGCATAAGATAAGATAATCTGGATAGTTTGAAACTGATGTCGTTTGTAGTTCTTTGAGCATATGATTTTCAGTTTCGTAAGAAAAAGAACTGGCATTTTATATGGTATTTACATACTCTCTTTTTTTTCTCATTTGCATTGCATTCTTGAAGTGGCACGATTAACAAGTTATAACAAACTTTTATTTTTAGCCGTACTTGTTAAAGCTTCCTTCAGAATAGTATTTGTTTACAGTGAACCAGATGGAAAAACTAAAGCCTTGATATTATTGTAGCGCATAAGAAAATGAGAATAAACTCAACTTTGTTGTTACCTGATCATTTTAGCTGCACCAAATCCAAGGCTGTCATGGAATAATTTTGTCATGTACTTCTTCTGTGCAAGGCTCAATAGATCCGAGTTGTTGAATATATCAAGCAGATATGCCTCCCCATTCCCGTCTTTGTGTTTATTCCATAGTTCAACAAACTTCTTATAAAATAAATTCCAAGACTCTTCAACTGTCTTCAAGATCCATCTCTTATAAGCCTGCAAATGATAGGAAACACTAAGTTCATGTCTGGAACATAATGGAAGTAGCTTCTAAATTGAACTGCATCAGTTATCCTGATGGTAAATAAATGATTCTGGAGGTACATAATAAACAGAAAAGAGTTTGTCTGCTAAGCGCCCACCTCTTTATACTAAACACGACAACTTGATTATGGGTATATGAATAATTATGTGTTCTCATTCAAGATGTAAGCATTGGTAAATACAAATATCTATCCTACCGAGCTTCTAAAAAAACAAGGGGCCTTAAGATGTGGCTTTTATTATCCAGTAGTGCCGAAACAAGCTAAACCGCAAAAATAATCCATCTATGAGTGACACTGACAAAACACCGAAATGGCCTATGCGATGTGAGACCATCATACAGATTCTTCTATTGGAGCTGCAAAAGTGACAAGCTATCAGATTCATTCTCAACTTACGATCATTTGCTTGATCAGCATGTCCATCTTGAGCAAAGTAAGCCAAAATCAAGTTTCCTAGGAAGGCCCCAATGTCAAAACCCATGGGCCCGTAGAATGCGAACTCTGAATCAATGACTTGGGTAGAGTCTAGGGCCACCATGATGGAACTGGTATGGAGATCGCCATGAATCAGAGCCTGGCCTCGCTCAGTAAACCTGCGGTTTCGAATCAAGTAGTAGCATTTTTCCTATATACGCAGAGTAAAGAAACTAATGGACACAACATATATTTGTATTTACTGCCCTGTACTTACATTGATTTCAGTTCAGCTACTTCCAACTTGAGCGCATCGTCCTCTCCAATTGCCTCAGCATCCTTGTCAAGAAACGGCGAAGTCCACCAATTGAATTTGGAGACCCTGTACGGGTCCGAGAACACAACTTGCTCCGTGAGCCTACACATCTCGACATTCGCACAGTACTGAGCAACTGCAGTCAAGTCACGGCAAATCCCACGCCATCAGGTTGATACACTCTGCCATTTAGCTCGTCTGCTGGCTGATGATGCTCTCTGACAAACGAAAATCAACGCGCAAGCAATTAACTCACCTCCTTCCTTATGATCCGTGGTGGTGTTGTATATCATGGAAGTGAAGAAGAGCGTGTTGGCCATGTAATCCGACATGTGGTCGGCGAGGAGCGGGTACTCGACGCCGGCGACGAGGCCCTTGCGGAGGATGATGTGCGGGGCTCGATGTAGCGCATCCCGATGAGCGACATGGCGCGGTCGAAGTGGTAGACTTCCGGCACGTGGTCCGGGCACAGGCGGCCGTGCTCCCGCAGCGCCGAGGCCTCCAAGTAGGCGCGCTCCCTCGACATCGGCCACGAGTCCCCCACGAGGCGCACATACGGGAGCGCCTGCGTTCAGTTTGCCCGCGCGATCGAGCCGACGCCGTCAGGTGAGAAAGTGAATAGTACGAAGGAGACGAGCTCTGTGGTGAGCGTAGGATCGACCTGCTTGACGACGATGGCGCCGGCGTCGGAGAGCACGATGTAGACGACGTTGAGGTTGCCGTCGCCGACTTCTTTGATGGTGACGTCGTCGAGGTCACCGCCGAGGCTCGAGGCGAGGGCCGGCGTGGCCTTGATGTAAGCGATCAGGGACGCCTCGTCGAGCGGGCGGAAGCCCTGCTCCGCCTCCGCGGCCGCCATGGATGAAGCTGGCTGGTAGGTGGTGGCGGCGGCGACTCGTGCTGTCCGAAGCGCGGAGGTTTATGTGTGAGCCCTGCTGCTTCCGTGTGGAGCGGTTCTCTGAACCTGGACTTGCTTTGGGCTAAGAACACCGGATCATGCAGAGACTCTCGAGTCTTTCTGGCAGAAGAACAGAAGACTGGCGTACGGCGAATTGGCGAAAACGTAAAATTGAGGATAAACACATTCGAAATCGAATGTGCAGCAGCAGCGGCCTAATGTTTTTCGAAAAAGTAGTGGTTCATAACATTTGCGAATTCCACAAAAGAATCTGACCCGTTTACCTGTGCACAAGTCTACAGACACAGCGAGGTGATAAGGTGGAATTTTGTTCATCAATCTAGAAACAACGAATATAAGATGGAATGTGACATGTTGCCTTCATTCTTCATATTCTTCTTAGCGATAAGAAGGCGGCTAGGCTGCCTGGACTTGAAACACAGCAAGTCATTCAGTGCTCAACAACTACAGGCACTTGTTTTCTTCAAAGCTTTAATCATGGAAGAGGATCGTCCAAAAAAATTAGCACAAAATGTCTAGAACTCTGAAATAAAGCAGCATAAAACAACCTTGCCTGCATCGAACGGTCATGCATAAGAAATCAATAGCGCAATAGTTTTGAATAACGATTCTATCAGTATGTGGACGATCATTCCTCGCCAAAAAAAAAAAAAAAAAGCTCATGGAAGGACGTACGTGACTCAACTCACTAAGTGCACATAGGGCTGTCAAGGAGAATCAAACGAAGAAAATTTGAGTCATTCTGATCGAAGCTTGAGTTTCTCTCGACTTTTACACAAAGAACTAGCTTGAGAAATTTGATTAAATCAAATAGAGATTAATGTATTTTTACATCGTGTCGCTGAGTCGACATCAAATTCGTCAGATTTACAAACGTGGAAGGGGTTTTGTGGTGTAAAACATTTGGACTTCCAGGTCTATCGGACTTGATGAGGAGCTCGGGAGGTAGTCTAGTGGGGTTGGTGTTTGAGACGACTATGTTCGTTATGGTTTAAGTGTTGTGTTGGGCAGCCAAGGCTAGAGGCTCAGATGTCTTTCTTTTTTTTCCTGTTTTTATACCTGAACTCTGTTATGTATGGACTTCTTCTTTCTTCTAAATGAAAGGGCAGAACACCTGCCATATTTTTCTTTTTAAAAAAAATTAAGGATGAACTAGCAAAAAATGCCCGTGCGTTGCCACGGGCTATAGACGGAGAAAGAAACACTCAATATTGTTTTAATAGACTTATTAATGTTACTCATACAATCATATTATATTTGTTCATAACTTTATGATTGACATCTTTATAAGAGAGCAATAGATAATATATATCAAGATCAGAGGAAGTTGGTTGATTCTAATCTGCCTCATTTATTTAACACAGAACCCAAATCTTGCTCAGCCTTTTGTTTTCTAATTCACTGCATCTCACTAATAGAATGACAAACTGTAAAAAGCACTTCGCCTAATCAGCCCACACGCCAAATTTAAAATTTTGTTTCCTTCAGTACATGATTTGCTTAAGCAAGAAATTGTTTGAAGTGCAGATTGTCACCTATTGATCTTAATGGATGTTGCGTTCTCTGCTTTCTTTACCAGGTTATTTATCGATATCCTTTCTGCTTGAATGGAGGACCTGAGCTCTTCACTTATTTCTTCAGACCTAGAAACAAATACTACATAGCGGTCAGTCGAAACAATGTTACCAGGCAATATCCACTACTAAATCGAACTACCATGAAGTTTTTTTTTTTTTTGATCCTATGAAGTTTTTTCTTTTATATAGCAGAACAAATGCAAGGAACCGGGATACCTTTTTTCTGCAGGACACCAGCTCCCAACTGAATCAACTTCAAGAATCAGAACGATTCTGCTTCTTCTATGCCGACCCAACTCCAGCAACAGCAAGGTGAGAGTGTGAGACCCTGTCCAAATTTGGCAACGACAGTTCAAAACTAATAGTCTACATATTCTAATTCGACATGTTAGAGGTTGAAACAGTTTGAAACAATTGCAGGGAGGATGAACAAACATTGACAAGTTTAAAAACATGATCTGTGAGTGTTTGTTACCTTAGCACCAGGAAGTAGAAAAACCACAAACGAATTTTGACAGTTATAAAATTATTCCTAACTTTGCTTCGTGAAACAACACAATCTGCAGAGTATTATGATCCTAGTGAAAATAGTCCACAGGCATCTCATCTAAAATAGCATGCATTTACAGTCCATATATATCTTCCGAAAATGCAGTTGTGTTCATGCGCTTCAATAGCAACATTTTTATTTCTTGGTAAATTAATTCTACATAAATCTTGGATTCTTGCATGTATTCCAGAAAAATTAAAAAAAAAACAGACACTGCAGATGACCCACACATGAGAAAACCTTACCTCTCCAAGGCGCCTTCGATTCTCAATAGGGACCCGAAGTTCTCACACATGGTACATTAAGCTTTAAGAAAGTGAACAAATCATTGCTGTCATATTCTCAATAAAAATCAGATACACACAAGAGGTTATCCATTCACATATGCAGAAACAAGAACTTTCTAACTTGCAATAAGTCATACAATGTCCTTTCCACCTTTTCAACATTTTTTCTCCTTCTGAGGTTACAATCTTGTATATGATTAGGGTTATAGAAAATCACCCATTCATATTACATCAGTACCCAGTAGTTAGCTAAAAATGATAGCATAAAAAAGGAAAAACATAATGCCTTAAGTCTTACACCAATAGATATCATATTTTGAACTGTAAGGTCAGCAACTGTGGTGGCCATGATAATTAGGAAATCATTACATGTGTCGGATTGTACTGGGAGTACTTAAAGAGTGCCAGCAGGATTGAAGAAATCTAAGCAGATCCAAGAATAACAACAGAGCTACCATGCTTTTTTCAATAGAGCTTGCACAACTCAAGGTAACAAATAAACTCTAATAAGGTTTGTCAAGAATCAGTGCATAACCAATAAATTATTTTTCACCATTATGACACGAATTTACCTACTACAGGCCTAGAGCAAAGTGAAAATAAATAGAACATAGAACAAGAAAGCATGGATGGTTACGCTCAGTCCTCCAAGAGAATGTATCTACACTAATAATTTGCAGTTACTCAAAATGTGGAGATACAGAGCCGTTACTTTGAAAGCTTCAAACGCAAAGAGTATAGTTTCCTATTACAGATACACATACAACACGCATTGGACAATCTAACTGTAGTCCTTCATGCAAAATCTTGTGAGTTCGCTGGATACAAAAGTAAAGCAAATAGCTGAATACAAAGTCAAATATCCAATTAAGGACAAAGTATTTAGCCATGAGGTTTGACAAGTGATAGAGAGGGAAGCCAAATATTTACCATCCCAATAGCAGAATTTTTTTATCATTATCAAAATAGTGTTTCCTCTGAAAATAAAAAAATTAGTGTATCTTATGTGCCTTTAAGACCATAACTTTAAAAATGAAAAAAAGAGTCAAACCAATTTATATCCAACCTGTGCTAATACACTCTAACCAGTGAAAGTAATAATAAACGCCAAGCAAGCAAACAACCCGCGTGTAACTAACTTCAATGCAAAATCATGTACCTGGTTGATCAAATAGCAGAGACGCATCGCGTCCATTCCTGCAGGCGATGAACATACATTGACAACGGTGACTATGTGCAATCTTGTCAAAGGTTAAAATCTCCAACAACGTCGTCAGAATTTGTTCATTCAGCACCAAAAGAACACATTAGCTACTGGTGTTTTTTATTTTTAAATTCGATTCTTGAACAGTTCTGCAATCCATTTGGTATATCATCTTGTACAGCTAGCTAGTAATGGCCTCCTCAATCAAAATTGTGCAAGGGGGTATGTGAGTAGATTCTGACCGTTGTGAGGAGAATGGTATCCTCCAGCAAGCAACATCAGACCTGGAAAATCCTCCAGCACCTAAGCTACAGATATCACTACGGCAGTGGCTTGACTTACTGTCTCCTGCACCATCGTTACGCCGTGAAGACAGATATTAGTTAATTGCAGCACACAGTTTCAATTTCTTACAAGGTCCATGATTATTGAAAAGCTTGTAGAATTAACGGCGTAACGCTGTGAGGTCGAATTCACCAAATGAGAGCAGCAGTGCAACAGAAAAAAAAAACAGCCTGGCTAGCTAGTAATGGCCTCCTCAATCAAAATTGTGCAAGGGGGGTATGTGAGTAGATTCTGACCGTTGTGAGGAGAATGGTACCCTCCAGCAAGCAACATCAGACCTGGAAAATCCTCCAGCACCCAAGCTACAGATATCACTATGGCAGTGGCTTGACTTACTGTCTCCTGCACCATCGTTACGCCGTGAAGACAGATATTAGTTAATTGCAGCACACAGTTTCGATTTCTTACAAGGTCCATGATTATTGAAAAGCTTGTAGAATTAAAGGCGTAACGCTGTGAGGTCGAATTCACCAAATGAGAGCAGCAGTGCAACAGAAAAAAAAAACAGCCTGTCTCAAATCCTCTCGGATGAGTGATTGTCATGTTGGATCAACAGAAATTTCACCTTTCATCAAGGAATGCCCCAAGATCTTGGCACAACCCGACCGGGCACAGCAAAATCCACAGTTTCCCTATGCAATGGCGACTGTGCGTGGGGAGGCGTTCGTCCGGCGTGCGGGGCTCCTCCGGCATCGTGGGGCGACGCTCTTCCTGCGCTGTGTGGCGGCCCTTGCTGACGGGGCTCGTTCTGTATCAGGACTCCCTCCCCGCCGCCGCAGTCGCTTCCTCAACCTCCGCCCGCGGCTGCAGCTTCCAGGACGGCGACGGCGTGGCGCGCCCCGCCTTCCTCCGCGCCCGCGCCGCCGCGAGCCCACGACGCAGCAGCTCGTCCCCCGGTTCTTGCGGTGGCCTCGCGGCTTGGGCTCCTCGATTTGCCGCTGGAACCGGCGACTCCTCGGTTCCTGCTACCATGGGCCGTCCTTCTGCGAGAGAAGAGGAGGGGTGTGGGGACTGGGGAAGGCAGGAGTAGCCGGCGTGGTGGACAAGGTCGGCGACCCCCTGGGCAGGCTAGGCAAGCTCACCCAGCAGAGCGGATGAAGGCGGAGGTTGCGCACGTTAGGGTTAGGGAGGTGGACAGGGACCGGAGCGCGGCCGCCGCGCGGAGAGAAGGTGAAGACACGCCGCGGGGCGAGGGCGGGCGAGCGAGTGGGTTCGACGGCGGGGAAGGGGGAAGAGGAGGGAGGAGGGGTACTGGGGTAGTTGATGGGGGCAGGATTGAACGACGGCGGTGGCGGCGACGGGCGGAGCCAGGCAGGAGGCAGCCGAGAGCGCTGCGTTTTTCCTTCTATTCAATCGAGGTGGGGGCGTCGCGTAAGTAGGATGTTGACACCACATGTCGGCGCCGAAATTTACACGGCAGGAGAGCGCGACGCACAGGCGACGCGCGACGCACGCAGACTCGCAAGCAAAATAATCAAAAAAAAATCTAGCTCCATTTTTTTATGATAGAGAATCTGATAGTGTATATCTGTGCCAAGTTTCAAGTCCAAATGTATTCTAACTATCGAGATAAAAAAAGTTGAAACTAATTATTAAACGGTCAAAGTGTGCCACAGACAATTGTCAGAGATTCGTAGTGTGTCTCAGACGAAATCGAAATCCGCGGTGTGTTCTGAACGAAACCACACTTTCATAGTGTGCTCCAGGCAAATTTCCCTAAAGATAAAGAGGATGGGACAAGGGAGTTTGGTCTTGTCCGTAGGACGATGAAGATAAAAATGCCATACAATGGGAGAAGGATGACCATTATTCGAAGCAGAGTACACACACCGACTAAAAGCTATGAAAGAAACAGATTCATTTGTTTGAATGAAACATTTACAGTAATACGATTTGACAAATGAAACATTTTACAGTAACACGATTTGAAATATTTTAACTTCGTTACATTTTCATTCTGGTCCCATCATCTGGTCCTGTATGTCAGAGACTATTATTCCCGCCGTTCGTCGATCCCTATGCACGGTAAAAGGCGCGGGGTGGCAGACAGAGATCTCATCCGGTGTGCCGTCTTCTCGCGTGCTCCCACTGTTGTTAAAAAGATGCCGTTTGGACAGAAAATCGCTGTTATAGTTCATTTTTTTAAACAAATGTTGTTCTAAAAGTAATAATATCAAAGCGTGACGAGCACAGAGTATGAGAACATAAAGAGTAATGAAGCAGGATAATGCCTAGCAGACGAAAGCCTACCGAATGCAGAAAAATGTCAGTCGAGGTCGAGCTCTCGGGTCAATGTGTCGGGGAAGCCTCTTATGTCGAGATTTCCCTTCGAATATTGAAAAAAGTGCTCCTGGTACTCAGTTTTTTTTGGACAGATAAATAAAAAGATGCTCCACTGACTTCCCAAGAAGCTCCAGAACCCTGAGCCTGTATTTAATAGGAAATAATTGCTCCCGTTGTTGTTAAAATGATGCCGTTTGGAAAGAAAATCGTTATAGTTCATTTTTCTAAACAAATGTTGTTCTAAAAGTAATAATATCAAAGCGTGAAGAGCACAGAGTATGAGAACATAAAGAGTAATGAGGCAGGATAATGCCTAGCAGACGAAAGCCGACCGAATGCAGAAAAATGTCAGTCGAGGTCGAGCTCGCGGGTCCATGTGTCGGGGAAGCCTCTTATGTCGAGATTTCCCTCCGAATATAGAAAAAAGTGCTCCTGGTACTCAGTTTTTTTTTGGACAGACAAATTAAAAGATGCTCCACTGACTTCCGAAGAAGCTCCAGAACCCTGAGTCTGTATTTAATAGGAAATAAGTGCTCCCACTGTTGTTAAAATGATGCCGTTTGGACAGAAAATGGCTATTATAGTTTATTTTTCTAAACAAATGTTGTTCTAAAAGTAATAATATCAAAGCGTGAAGAGCACAGAGTATGAGAACATAAAGAGTAATGAGGCAGGATAATGCCTAGCAGACGAAAGCCGACCGAATGCAGAAAAATGTTAGTCGAGGTCGAGCTCTCGGGTCAATGTGTCGGGGAAGCCTCTTATGTTGAGATTTCCCTTCGAATATTGAAAAAAGTGCTCCTGGTACTCAGTTTTTTTGACAGACAAATAAAAAGATGCTCCACTGACTTCCGAAGAAGCTCCAGAACCCTGAGCCTGTATTTAATAGGAAATAATTGCTCCCGTTGTCGTTAAAATGATGCCGTTTGGACAGAAAATCGCTGTTATAGTTCATTTTTCTAAACAAATGTTGTTCTAAAAGTAATAATATCAAAGCGTGAAGAGCACAGAGTATGAGAACATAAAGAGTAATGAGGCAGGATAATGCCTAGCAGACGAAAGCCGACCGAATGCAGAAAAATGTCAGTCGAGGTCGAGCTCTCGGGTCAATGTGTCGGGGAAGCCTCTTATGTTGAGATTTCCCTTCGAATATTGAAAAAAGTGCTCCTGGTACTCAGTTTTTTTGGACAGACAAATAAAAAGATGCTCCACTGACTTTCGAAACAGCTCCAGAACTCTGAGCCTGTATTTAATAGGAAATAAATGCTCCCACTGTTGTTAAAATGATGCCGTTTGGACAGAAAATCGCTGTTATAGTTCATTTTTCTAAACAAATGTTGTTCTAAAAGTAATAATATCAAAGCGTGAAGAGCACAGAGTATGAGAACATAAAGAGTAATGAGGCAGGATAATGCCTAGCAGACGAAAGCCGACGAATGCAGAAAAATGTCAGTCGAGGTCGAGCTCTCGGGTCATGTGTCGGGGAAGCCTCTTATGTTGAGAGTTCCCTTCGAATATTGAAAAAAGTGCTCCTGGTACTCAGTTTTTTTTGGACAGACAAATTAAAAGATGCTCCACTGACTTCCGAAGAAGCTCCAGAACCCTGAGCCTGTATTTAATAAGAAATAAGTGCTCCCACTGTTGTTAAAATGATGCCGTTTGGACAGAAAATGGCTGTTATAGTTCATTTTTCTAAACAAATATTGTTCTAAAAGTAATAACATCAAAGCGTGAAGAGCACAGAGTATGAGAACATAAAGAGTAATGAGGCAGGATAATGCCTAGCAGACGAAAGCCGACCGAATGCAGAAAAATGTCAGTTGTTGGTCGTTCGTACGCACCCACTTATATACCGCAAGAGGACGGTGTACAGTTGTAGCACTTTTTCCCTCAGAGTATTCCAAGGTTTAATATCGATCCACAGAGAACAAGCGGGACTTAAACTATTATTTAAACTACTAAATCAATATAGCAAAATATGTGTGTGAGAAGGGATGGTTAACAGCTAGAGATGAAAGGGCCTGCGGTTGTATCAAGGTTATTAAAGGATTCTCTCCTATGGTTCGGGGTACTGGCATGCAACTCAGGTTATAGGTCAATTGATAGGTTTAGTATTCTACAAGACATGGTGGTTTCGTTCGCCCCGATCCTGTCACGACAAGGTACTAATAGCTCCCCACTGGTTTCTTGCACTATGTAATAAACACGTATTGATCGGATACGAGTTCAAAGCATCACATAGACCAAACGCATCAAAAGAGTATTGTAAGTGTGAGAGTTACATAACCAGATTCCCCTCGCCACGGAGAGAATATGAGATCTACTCACGCATCATACTGCAACACATGAACATGGGTACAGTAGGACGCGGGAATTTGGCGTGATCCCCCAGGTGCCGATCGGCACGGCTGTGTGCCGGTCGGCACAGTCTTCCTTTTTGGTGATGATGATCGGTGATCGCCGTCTTCGCCGCCACAACCTTCAACCTAGGTCAAAATCTCCGTGTGTGTGTCTGTCTCCTTTCCGCCCCCTTTCCTTCGTGACCAAGATCTTCTCTTTATAGTCTCTTTCGGTTGTGGGCTGGATTTCACCGACTCCGACTCTGATATTTCTTCTGGGCTCCATATTCTCCAAGTGGGCTTCAAGTTCGGGCCCGACCTCCATTGTGCCGATCGGCACACAGGACGTGCCGATCGGCACGGTCTCCAATTTCCTCGTTCTTCGGGCCGCCAGCAGCTCTTTGCTCGTAGTCTCTTAATTCTCACCTGTTTCCTGTAAATCTTCCGAATACACAGAAACTACGCATATATATGATAATGGGGGTTAATTGTTAGCAATAATGACTTAATAAGGTATTAGAAACATCATATTTGTCATATAAAATGTGCACCTAGAAAGCACCAACAGCTCCCCCACACTCAAATCATTGCTAGTCCTCGAGCAATTCAAACCATGAAAATCATCACCGTGCTTTCATCATGCTAAGAAGCAAAAACTCTCACAAGTCTCTAACTTAGTTATTGTCAATCATCTCATCGAATTAGTATCCCTCCACGAGACTTTCTCTCAATTTTTGAAAACAATTTCACCTCAAAACTTGAGTCGACCAAATCAATCACAAGGCTTGTCAAACAATTATTTTGTCTCCCTTCATATCACTTAAGAAGAATGCAAAAGCTTCAGACTTCACTCAATCGCTCAAATGTATTTCCTTCCCTCTCCTATTCTATAATATAAGGCTCTTTTGTGGATCTCGGAAAGTATATAACCAAATTGAATCGAAAGAACTACTAAGTCAACAATTCGCTCTATCATGCCTTCTAAAAGGGAGTTTTCATCATGAGAATTCAGAATATAAGCACAAGGATCAAGGGAAAAGAAAACAATCGAGAATGAACGAAATAGAATTAAGAAGGGATCAAGCCTGAAGTATATACAGATCCTTTTAGAATTTTGACTCTTGCTGCAGTCTGCTTCCTCTGATATTCACTTTTCTCTTTATTTTTGACTCTTTTTTTATTTTTCCTTTTTGTGCCGATCGGCACAGTGTCGTGCCGGTCGGCACCTGACCAATTTAATTCTTTTTCTTCTTTTTTTCTTCTTTTATTTCTTTTCAGACTGCTAACAGAGCATATTTTGGATCGAAATCTGTCTAAACTTCACATTTGCTTGTAGGTTGTATCAAGGAGGAGGGAGAAACGATGAAATATCGGTTTTTCGGGTAGAAGGAACTTGATGATAGATGGCTAGCAAACTGAGATGAACAAATGAAACTTCTCCCTTCTAGCTTAGTCGTAATCAAGAGCGAAGAGTTGACAAAGACGTCTTCCTATCAAAAGGTTTATGTGTAGGTTTCTCTCATCTCATTTGGCTTAGTGTAATAGGCACAATATCAAATCCTCAGCCAAATGCTTCAACTTATGATGATAGAAGGGGTTTTCGAAAAGTGGATATATAAAGCCAAGCGATTATTCAATGAACTCAAGTAGATTGGCAAAACGATCGTCAAAAACAAAATCAAGAATATGGGGTAACGCATCGATTTGACAACTAACACTAACTTTATTCAAGACATTGCAATAATTCTTGACCTCGAAGCTTAACTAAGCACACCATCTCAAACCTCTCTAAGAAAACTCTCACACTTGCACACACTAACTCAAACCAAACTAAATTCGAAGCAAACGACCTTAAGAAGTGTAAGGGCGAATCCCCCACACTCAAACCTTGCAATGTCCCTATTGCAAAAAGAAAAACGACTAGACCAACCTAATCTGAAATGCCATGCCTCCTCAACATGCTAAAGATGCTTCGAATGTTCCTCATGAGAAAAGAGTAATCCGCCGCGGCCATGCTCTCCATGTCATCAATCCGTATATCAATGTCCCGATGGTGCCTATAGCATCTCTCCATATCATAATAGAGACGTTCGATGTTTCTCCTGCAGATTGGGCAACAGTTGGCAGGACGATCATGGCGCTCATCTCGCAGGGGCGAATTTGTGTCAGAACCCGAGGTGCCGGTCGGCACGGCGCACGTGCCGATCGGCACGCGGCACCATTCACCTGGTAACGCGGCCCTGAATTGCCTTGAGCTCCGGAAAGGTCTCCTGAAGCTCCCTCTACACTGGGTGGTTCGGCATCGGCAGGTTCTGGCTCATCTTCCATCTCCTCCTCCTCGGGATCTTCTTCCGGATCCTCATCAGGATCTTCGTCATCCTTTGCAACAAGATTAGCTAATGGGTGTTCATGCACAGGAGATGTCTCTATATAGCTCACTGATTCCGAGGTATATCTTACTCTTGGCTTTGCAGAAAGACGAACGGAACGCCGAACTCCCTCTATTTCCTTTGATCGCTTCTGTGGAGGCTCATCATCAGAGGAATCATCAGATATCTCAACAAAATCCACAACCTTAAGGTCGTGCCGATCGGCACATGGGCCGTGCCGGTCGGCACTCCTGCCGTTTCTTGCGAAATATGCTTCTAGGTCTGCCAGGTTGCGCGCTCTCCTCTGTGCAGCGTTGTCTCTGTCAATACGCTTCTGAATTTCACCATTGATCTCTTTAGGGGTCATGCGCCCTTTGGCAACTGGAAAGCCATCATCATAGACGAAGGCCGCGGGGATGCATTCAGGATCCGCTAAATAATTCTCAATCTGCCTCTGATGGTCCTTCAGACAGTAAAAGCACTTACATCCAAAACCTCGGGTGTTCCTGTGCAGAATCTTCTCTTGGAGGTCTTCCCAGTCGGTCAGGACGCGTGGGAGTGCAGTGTGCCGTCGGCACATGGGATGTGCCGGTCGGCACCGCCATCAGGGTTCCTTCCATCGTTCAGCCGAGACCTATGGATGGTCAGAAAGCAGTCTTTGTCTAACTCTTCCCTCTCGCTATCAGTAAGGATCGATTCAAAAGTGATAAGATCATCATATGTCAAAGGACGTTCCATAGCGAGAAGCCTATCCATTGTATACCTATCGGAAACCGGTGTGCTATCATCAATCTTGGATTTACCTTTGCGTACTAGCACTTCTCTGACCTTTTTCCGAAGGGCGTCATCCATCTCTTTCTTCTCTCTATTGAACGCATCCGCTTCACTCTTCAACATCCATCGTTGCTTCAGGTGCGACCAGACGATTGGATCGTCCTCGGTGGGGTTGATGCTCCTGTTGCTCACCCATGGCAGAGTTGGGCTCATCGGCGAAAGTACGGCTCCGTGCCGGTCGGCACGGTAGTCGTGCCGATCGGCACAGTCGCCTCCGCTTCCGGTTTCGCCGTCTTGCATTGTCTTCTGCTCTAGGGTTTGCTGGGAACTCCGGCGGCGCTCGATGTTTGATGATGAGATCCGAGACAACTCCTTCATATATATATCCATAATTCTCTTGGTCGAACCGGACTCTATCTCGTAAATTTGGAAGTCACCGAAGCATGTCTTGGAGGAAGGGTAAAAACTCGACTCAAAAACGACACGGACTCTCCCGTGCCGATCGGCACAGATTTGTGCCGGTCGGCACGGAGGCAAAGTTGCCTCAAACGACTCAATAGAATCAGAGAAACACAAAACACACAGAAAAACAGTAAAAACAACAGTGCTTTTGTTTTACGTCGTTAAGCTCGACCACCCAATCACTCAATTCACATAATATATATCGAATGACTTTAACTCAAAAGTGTCGGGTTCAAGATATACCTTTAATCGTTGACCATTCACCGTGTATGTATTTTGCTTTCCATCCATGATGACAACAGCTCCGGAAGGAAGAACTTTATGAACAAGATACGGTCCATCCCATTTACTTTTCAATTTGCCTTTACCGAACAACCGAAATCTTGAATTGAATAGTAGCACCCTATCTCCTTCGTAAAATTCCTTTTTCAATAGCTTCTTATCATACCACTTCTTCGTTTTCTCTTTATAAATGGCCGCATTCTCATAAGCTTTTAGGCGCATCTCCTCGAGTTCACTAATTTGAATCTTCCGTTTTACCGCAGCAGCATCTAAATCCAAATTCATCTCTTTGATTGCCCAATATGCTCTATGTTCTAACTCTACAGGCAAGTGACAGGTCTTTCCATAGACGAATTGATAAGGTGTCATACCAATTGGTGTCTTGAATGCTGTGCGATATGCCCAAAGTGCGCCATTCAACTTGTTTGACCAATCCTTTCCTTCTTTTGTAACAATTTTATGCAGAATTCCCTTCAACTGTTTATTAGAAGTTTCTGCTTGGCCATTTGTCTGTGGATGATAGGCTGTCCCAATTCGATGTTCAATACCCATCTTCTTCAAAGCTTTAGTAAATTCATGCCCGGTAAAATGAGATCCACCATCTGTTATTATAACTCTAGGAACACCATATCTTGGAAATATGTACTCATTCAACATTGCCTTGGATTCATTAGTTGTACTGTTTCGACATGGTATTGCTTCTACCCACTTTGAGACATAATCCACAGCAACCAAAATATATTCATAACCATGCGAATTAACAAATGGTCCCATAAAATCCATGCCCCAAACATCGAATATATCAACTTGCAAGTTATACTTCAAAGGCATAGCATTACGAGCATTAACGTTTCCAATTCTTTGGCATTGGGGGCATCTAGCAACATACCTTTTCGCATCTTCGTGCATCGAAGGCCAATAAAATCCACTAGCCCATACCTTTGCTTGTGTTCGAAAGTGCCCATAATGTCCACCATACTCAGATGAATGACACTTTTTCAATATGCTTTCGCGTTCGTCACGAGGTACGCACCTTCGAACAGCTCCATCTTCACAATATCTGTATAGATAAGGATCATCCCATATGAATTTCCTCATTTCACTGGCAATCCTCTTTCTTGAATTCTTGCTACAATCATCTAGCTTCCCTTTGAACCCATTTATGATGTCTTGCATCCATGATTCTCGATGATCTTTAACTAGAAATAGCTGCTCTTGTGCCATGGCATCACCAATGCATCCCTCCTTGTTCTCAAGCGTCAAACGAGACAGGTGATCTGCCACTGAATTCTCAACCCCTTTCTTGTCTCTAATTTCCAAATCAAATTCTTGTAGCATCAAAACCCAACGAAGCAATCTAGGTTTCGACTCCTTTTTAGAGACAAGATATCTAATAGCAGCATGATCCGTATAAACAATGACCTTAGAATTGAGGATGTAGGATCTAAATTTCTCAAATGCAAATATAACAGCTAGCATCTCTTTCTCTGTTGTTGTATAATTAATCTGGGCTTCATTGAGAGTTTTACTAGCATAGTAGATAGCATGCACTTTACCTTCCTTTCGTTGTCCAAGAACCGCTCCTACTGCATAGTCACTTGCATCGCACATAATCTCGAAAGGTAAATTCCAATCCGGAGGTTGCATAATAGGTGCAGAACATAATGCTTCTTTCAACTTCCGGAAAGCAGTAAGTCTTTCATCATTCATCTCAAATTCAACATCTTTTTGCAGCAATTCCGTCAATGGCTTAGCAATCTTTGAATAATCCTTCACAAATCTGCGATAAAAATTTGCATGTCCAAGAAAACTTCGCAGTGTCTTAATATCTGTAGGTGGTGGCAACCTTTCAACTGTAGATATTTTAGCTTTGTCTACCTCGATACCTCGGTTAGAAATAACATGCCCCAAAACAATCCCTTCGGTTACCATGAAGTGACATTTCTCCCAATTAAGAACTAAATCAACTTCTACGCACCTCTTTAGTACTTTCTCTAAATTTGCTAAGCAATGATCAAAGTCAGTACCATGAACAGAGAAATCATCCATAAATACCTCCATGATGTCTTCAATGAATTCAGCAAATATAGCATTCATGCATCTCTGAAATGTAGCCGGTGCGTTGCAAAGACCGAATGGCATTCGTCGATAAGCATAAGTTCCATAAGGACAAGTGAAAGTGGTCTTATGCTGATCTTCGGCCTGACAGGGATTTGAAAGAAGCCACTATAACCGTCGAGATAGCAAAAATAAGAGTTCTTGGCCAACCTTTCAAGCATCTCGTCGATGAACGGTAATGGATAGTGGTCTTTCTTTGTGGCGGTGTTCAATTTCCTGTAATCAATACACATTCGCCATCCCGTAACTGTCCGTTGAGGGATCAACTCATTGTTCTCATTAGGCACAACTGTGAGTCCTCCTTTCTTTGGCACGCAATGCACTGGACTCACCCATTCACTATCAGCAACTGGATAAATCATTCCTGCATTAAGAAGTCTCAGCACTTCTTTCTTCACAACTTCCTTCATGCCCTCTTTCAATCGTCGCATGCCTTCAACGACTGGCTTAGCTGATTCTTCAAGATTGATCTTATGTGTGCAAAAAGCTGGACTTATTCCTTTGATATCATCAAGACAATATCCGATCGCCTTCTTGTATTTTCTCAGAACAGCGAGCAATCGTTTTGTCTCTTCTTCATTCAAAGCACTATTGACGATGACGGGATAAGTTCTATCTTTGCCTATGTATTCGTACCTCAGACCATCAGGAAGTGGCTTCTGTTCTACTTCTGGTGCTGCACCAGGATCCAGATTACCCAAAGGCTCAAATTGAGGATTTTCACCTTCGTGCCGGTCGGCACACTCACCGTGCCGATCGGCACCGTCTTGGATTTCGGCCTCTTCCTTATCTGACTCTTCAAACAGTTTGCTTAACGGGTCTGAGTATCCTGTACTGATTTCTTCATCTTTTTCTGTAAAGAATTCCTGAAGAGAGGGTGGCTCGTCACTTTCTTGAACGACGGGTGGGTCTTCGAATTCAAAAAGGACTTCCTCGCCGCCCAGAGTCAATTTGAGATGACCTTTTCCAGCATCAATAACAGCTTGTACAAGCTTTAAGAAAGGTCTTCCCAGAATAATATCTTCAACTCCAACTTCACCTTTATCGAGAACAAAAATATCCACCGGAATAGTATTTTTTTACCTACCTCAATGTTCAGATCCTTGATTACTCCCAGCGGTTTAGTTCTCCTCCCATCCGCCATGATTAGCTCAAGCTCGGTTCCTAGCAATCTTCCTTTTATGTCATAGGGCATATCCATGAATGCTTCATACGTCATCAGGCTGACGCGGGAACCAAAATCACATAATGCTTTAGGGAAGCTTCTATATCCGATCTCGCACGGTATATAAGGATCGACTTCCGTTCGTTCCGTAAGGCCAACTGCATATACTCCGCACAATCCTTCATACGGCGATGGGACAAAACAAGTATCAAATAGCTTCTTTGCTTGTTGGACCTCTATCTGATCAATTTCCATATCGTCCTTATACAACTTTCCCAATACTTCACCAATGACGACATTATCCAGTATTTCCGAAGTTCTAGTGTCTTTAGGGAAGTTATACTGAACCCCTGTAGTAGAGGCATACCTTGGATCATATGTTCTCCTCATACTTAGCAGATTTGAGCTGAAATCTATAGGAATCCAATCCAATGGTTCGAACTCGTCCAACGGTCTAGCGTTGCTCAAGGTTGGATCTCCTACTGGTCTTGGAAATTTATTCACGAAGCTGTTTTCATGCTCCTCTAATATGGCAGCTTCAGTCTTGGAAATCCCTTTGACAGCATTCAGGGTGCCGGTCGGCACAACACGTGTGCCGGTCGGCACGGTTGCCAGTGTGCCGATCGGCACTGGGACAGTGCCGGTCGGCACCTCCTCCAATCTGGGTCTTTTCAGATCACCTTGCGCTGGTTCTTCTGTTCTTACTGTTAATTCCGCTTCAGATACTGTACAGCCTTCCGCTTTAGCTTTCAAATCCGAAGAACCTTTTGCCGGTGTCGGCTTTTCAGGGGGAATTGGATCTTCTTGGAATTCTTCCCAATGCTTATGCATAGCTTCAGTCTTCGATATCTTACTCAAGAGATCCAGACCTGCAGTAGCAGTCAAGTCGAGGAAACTCCCTCCAGCTGAACTATCCAAATGCATCCTGGAGGTTCCTTCAAGAGACATGTAGAATGTCTGAGCAGTCAAGTTATCATCCATGCCCAAATCGGGGCCTTGCTTTAGTAAAGATTTGAAGCGTGACCATGCTTGCGTGAGGGTCTCTTCTTTCATTTGCTCGAAGTTAACCACTTATCTTCTCAGTTTCTGCACCTTCGGAAGCGGGAAGAAATGCAAACAAAAATTTCCTACAAGCTTATCCCAGTTTCCCTTAGCTTCACGGGCTGCAGATTTATACCAATCTTTGGCTCTTCCATCTAGAGAAAATGGAAATAGCAGCCATTTGTACCAATTTTGAGGCACTCCCTCATGCTTGAAGGTCTGACAGAGAACTTCTAGATCTTGCAGATGTGTGTACGGGTTCTCGTACTTCGTCCCAGAGAATTTGCTGTTCTCGACCATTTTGATGATGGTCGGGTTGAGAACGTATGACGAAGCAGTGACTTTCTCATCGGAAGTTTGTGGAATCAGCAATCCCGGAGACGGTAGTGAATGCTCCCTAACCGTATGAGCCGGTTCAGGAGTACCCATCCTGAAAACACAGAAAGAAAACACAAAAACAAACTAGAAAAGAGAGGATTAGAGGTTAGTAGAATAAATAAATAGTAAAAGAACTGGCTTGTTCCCCGGCAACGGCGCCAGAAAACGTGCTTGTTGGTCGTTCGTACGCACCCACTTATATACCGCAAGAGGACGGTGTACAGTTGTAGCACTTTTTCCCTCAGAGTATTCCAAGGTTTAATATCGATCCACAGAGAACAAGCGGGACTTAAACTATTATTTAAACTACTAAATCAATATAGCAAAATATGTGTGTGAGAAGGGATGGTTAACAGCTAGAGATGAAAGGGCCTGCGGTTGTATCAAGGTTATTAAAGGATTCTCTCCTATGGTTCGGGGTACTGGCATGCAACTCAGGTTATAGGTCAATTGATAGGTTTAGTATTCTACAAGACATGGTGGTTTCGTTCGCCCCGATCCTGTCACGACAAGGTACTAATAGCTCCCCACTGGTTTCTTGCACTATGTAATAAACACGTATTGATCGGATACGAGTTCAAAGCATCACATAGACCAAACGCATCAAAAGAGTATTGTAAGTGTGAGAGTTACATAACCAGATTCCCCTCGCCACGGAGAGAATATGAGATCTACTCACGCATCATACTGCAACACATGAACATGGGTACAGTAGGACGCGGGAATTTGGCGTGATCCCCAGGTGCCGATCGGCACGGCTGTGTGCCGGTCGGCACAGTCTTCCTTTTTGGTGGTGATGATCGGTGATCGCCGTCTTCGCCGCCACAACCTTCAACCTAGGTCAAAATCTCCGTGTGTGTGTCTGTCTCCTTTCCGCCCCCTTTCCTTCGTGACCAAGATCTTCTCTTTATAGTCTCTTTCGGTTGTGGGCTGGATTTCACCGACTCCGACTCTGATATTTCTTCTGGGCTCCATATTCTCCAAGTGGGCTTCAAGTTCGGGCCCGACCTCCATTGTGCCGATCGGCACACAGGACGTGCCGATCGGCACGGTCTCCAATTTCCTCGTTCTTCGGGCCGCCAGCAGCTCTTTGCTCGTAGTCTCTTAATTCTCACCTGTTTCCTGTAAATCTTCCGAATACACAGAAACTACGCATATATATGATAATGGGGGTTAATTGTTAGCAATAATGACTTAATAAGGTATTAGAAACATCATATTTGTCATATAAAATGTGCACCTAGAAAGCACCAACATCAGTCGAGGTCGAGCTCTCGGGTCATGTGTCGGGGAAGCCTCTTATGTTGAGATTTCCCTTCGAATATTGAAAAAGTGCTCCTGGTACTCAGTTTTTTTTGGACAGACAAATTAAAAGATGCTCCACTGACTTCCGAAGAAGCTCCAGAACCCTGATACTGTATTTAATAGGAAATAAGTGCTCCCACTGTTGTTAAAATGATGCCGTTTGGACAGAAAATGGCTGTTATAGTTCATTTTTCTAAACAAATATTGTTCTAAAAGTAATAATATCAAAGCGTGAAGAGCACAGAGTATGAGAACATAAAGAGTAATGAGGCAGGATAATGCCTAGCAGACGAAAGCCGACCGAATGCAGAAAAATGTCAGTCGAGGTCGAGCTATCGGGTCAATGTGTCGGGGAAGCCTCTTATGTCGAGATTTCCCTCCGAATATAGAAAAAAGTGCTCCTGGTACTCAGTTTTTTTTTGGACAGACAAATTAAAAGATGCTCCACTGACTTCCGAAGAAGCTCCAGAACCCTGAGTCTGTATTTAATAGGAAATAAGTACTCCCACTGTTGTTAAAATGATGCCGTTTGGACAGAAAATGGCTATTATAGTTTATTTTTCTAAACAAATGTTGTTTTAAAAGTAATAATATCAAAGCGTGAAGAGCACAGAGTATGAGAACATAAAGAGTAATGAGGCAGGATAATGCCTAGCAAACGAAAGCCGACCGAATGCAGAAAAATGTTAGTCGAGGTCGAGCTCTCGGGTCAATGTGTCGGGGAAGCCTCTTATGTCGAGATTTCCCTTCGAATATTGAAAAAAGTGCTCCTGGTACTCAGTTTTTTTGGACAGACAAATAAAAAGATGCTCCACTGACTTACGAAGAAGCTCCAGAACCCTGAGCCTGTATTTAATAGGAAATAATTGCTCCCGTTGTCGTTAAAATGATGCCGTTTGGACAGAAAATCGCTGTTATAGTTCATTTTTCTAAACAAATGTTGTTCTAAAAGTAATAATATCAAAGCGTGAAGAGCACAGAGTATGAGAACATAAAGAGTAATGAGGCAGGATAATGCCTAGCAGACGAAAGCCGACCGAATGCAGAAAAATGTCAGTCGAGGTCGAGCTCTCGGGTCAATGTGTCGGGGAAGCCTCTTATGTTGAGATTTCCCTTCGAATATTGAAAAAAGTGCTCCTGGTACTCTGTTTTTTTTTGGACAGACAAATTAAAAGTTGCTCCACTGACTTCCGAAGAAGCACCAGAACCCTGACCCTGTATTTAATAGGAAATAAGTGCTCCCACTGTTGTTAAAATGATGCCGTTTGGACAGAAAATCGCTGTTATAGTTCATTTTTCTAAACAAATGTTGTTCTAAAAGTAATAATATCAAAGCGTGAAGAGCACAGAGTATGAGAACATAAAGAGTAATGAGGCAGGATAATGCCTAGCAGACGAAAGCCGACCGAATGCAGAAAAATGTCAGTCGAGGTCGAGCTCTCGGGTCCATGTGTCGGGGAAGCCTCTTATGTTGAGATTTCCCTTCGAATATTGAAAAAAGTGCTCCTGGTACTTAGTTTTTTTTGGACAGACAAATTAAAAGATGCTCCACTGACTTCCGAAGAAGCTCCAAAACCCTGAGCCTGTATTTATTGGGAATAAGTGCTCCCACTGTTGTTAAAATGATGCCGTTTGGACTGAAAATAGCTGTTATAGTTCATTTTTCTAAACAAATATTGTTCTAAAAGTAATAATATCAAAGCGGAAGAGCACAGAGTATGAGAACATAAAGAGTAATGAGGCAGGATAATGCCTAGCAGACGAAAGCCGACCGAATGCAGAAAAATGTCAGTCGAGGTCGAGCTATCGGGTCAATGTGTCGGGGAAGCCTCTTATGTTGAGATTTCCCTTCGAATATTGAAAAAAGTGCTCCTGGTACTCTGTTTCTTTTTGGACAGACAAATTAAAAGATGCTCCACTGACTTCCGAAGAAGCTCCAGAACCCTGAGTCTGTATTTAATAGGAAATAAGTGCTCCCACTGTTGTTAAAATGATGCCGTTTGGACAGAAAATGGCTGTTATAGTTCATTTTTCTAAACAAATATTGTCCTAAAAGTAATAATATCAAAGCGTGAAGAGCACAGAGTATGAGAACATAAAGAGTAATGAGGCAGGATAATGCCTAGCAGACGAAAGCCGACCGAATGCAGAAAAATGTCAGTCGAGGTCGAGCTATCGGGTCAATGTGTCGGGGAAGCCTCTTATGTTGAGATTTCCCTTCGAATATTGAAAAAAGTGCTCCTGGTACTCTGTTTTTTTTGGACAGACAAATTAAAAGATGCTCCACTGACTTCCGAAGAAGCTCCAGAACCCTGAGTCTGTATTTAATAGGAAATAAGTGCTCCCACTGTTGTTAAAATGATGCCGTTTGGACAGAAAATGGCTGTTATAGTTCATTTTTCTAAACAAATGTTGTTCTAAAAGTAATAATATCAAAGCGTGAAGAGCACAGAGTATGAGAACATAAAGAGTAATGAGGCAGGATAATGCCTAGCAGACGAAAGCCGACCGAATGCAGAAAAATGTCAGTCGAGGTCGAGCTATCGGGTCAATGTGTCGGGGAAGCCTCTTATGTTGAGATTTCCCTCCGAATATTGAAAAAAGTGCTCCTGGTACTCAGTTTTTTTTGGACAGACAAATTAAAAGATGCTCCACTGACTTCCGAAGAAGCTCCAGAACCCTGAGCCTGTATTTAATAGGAAATAAGTGCTCCCACTGTTGTTAAAATGATGCCGTTTGGACAGAAAATGGCTGTTATAGTTCATTTTTCTAAACAAATGTTGTTTTAAAAGTAATAATATCAAAGCGTGAAGAGCACAGAGTATGAGAACATAAAGAGTAATGAGGCAGGATAATGCCTAGCAGACGAAAGCCGACCGAATGCAGAAAAATGTCAGTCGAGGTCGAGCTCTCGGGTCAATGTGTCGGGGAAGCCTCTTATGTTGAGATTTCCCTTCGAATATTGAAAAAAGTGCTCCTGGTACTCAGTTTTTTTTGACAGACAAATAAAAAGATGCTCCACTGACTTCCGAAGAAGCTCCAGAACCCTGAGCCTGTATTTAATAGGAAATAAGTGCTCCCATTGTTGTTAAAATGATGCCGTTTGGACAGAAAATGGCTGTTATAGTTCATTTTTCTAAACAAATGTTGTTCTAAAAGTAATAATATCAAAGCGTGAAGAGCACAGAGTATGAGAACATAAAGAGTAATGAGGCAGGATAATGCCTAGCAGACGAAAGCCGACCGAATGCAGAAAAATGTCAGTCGAGGTCGAGCTCTCGGGTCAATGTGTCGGGGAAGCCTCTTATGTTGAGATTTCCCTTCGAATATTGAAAAAAGTGCTCCTGGTACTCAGTTTTTTTTGGACAGACAAATAAAAAGATGCTCCACTGACTTCCGAAGAAGCTCCAGAACCCTGAGCCTGTATTTAATAGGAAATAAGTGCTCCCACTGTTGTTAAAATGATGCCGTTTGGACAGAAAATGGCTGTTATAGTTCATTTTTCTAAACAAATATTGTTCTAAAAGTAATAATATCAAAGCGTGAAGAGCACAGAGTATGAGAACATAAAGAGTAATGAGGCAGGATAATGCCTAGCAGACGAAAGCCGACCGAATGCAGAAAAATGTCAGTCGAGGTCGAGCTATCGGGTCAATGTGTCGGGGAAGCCTCTTATGTTGAGATTTCCCTTCGAATATTGAAAAAAGTGCTCCTGGTACTCAGTT
Organism: Eragrostis nindensis; assembly: GCA_012490785.1. Lineage (NCBI taxonomy): Eukaryota > Viridiplantae > Streptophyta > Magnoliopsida > Poales > Poaceae > Eragrostis > Eragrostis nindensis. Next base: position 141,951 of record JAAXCT010000904.1, read on the forward strand.
TTTTTTGGACAGACAAATTAAAAGATGCTCCACTGACTTCCGAAGAAGCTCCAGAACCCTGAGCCTGTATTTAATAGGAAATAAGTGCTCCCACTGTTGTTAAAATGATGCCGTTTGGACAGAAAATGGCTGTTATAGTTCATTTTTCTAAACAAATGTTGTTCTAAAAGTAATAATATCAAAGCGTGAAGAGCACAGAGTATGAGAACATAAAGAGTAATGAGGCAGGATAATGCCTAGCAGACGAAAGCCGACCGAATGCAGAAAAATGTCAGTCGAGGTCGAGCTATCGGGTCAATGTGTCGGGGAAGCCTCTTATGTTGAGATTTCCCTTCGAATATTGAAAAAAGTGCTCCTGGTACTCAGTTTTTTTTGGACAGACAAATAAAAGATGCTCCACTGACTTCCGAAGAAGCTCCAGAACCCTGAGCCTGTATTTAATAGGAAATAAGTGCTCCCACTGTTGTTAAAATGATGCCGTTTGGACAGAAAATGGCTGTTATAGTTCATTTTTCTAAACAAATGTTGTTCTAAAAGTAATAATATCAAAGCGTGAAGAGCACAGAGTATGAGAACATAAAGAGTAATGAGGCAGGATAATGCCTAGCAGACGAAAGCCGACCGAATGCAGAAAAATGTCAGTCGAGGTCGAGCTCTCGGGTCAATGTGTCGGGGAAGCCTCTTATGTTGAGATTTCCCTTCGAATATTGAAAAAAGTGCTCCTGGTACTCAGTTTTTTTGGACAGACAAATAAAAAGATGCTCCACTGACTTCCGAAGAAGCTCCAGAACCCTGACCCTGTATTTAATAGGAAATAAGTGCTCCCACTGTTGTTAAAATGATGCCGTTTGGACAGAAAATGGCTGTTATAGTTCATTTTTCTAAACAAATGTTGTTCTAAAAGTAATAATATCAAAGCGTGAAGAGCACAGAGTATGAGAACATAAAGAGTAATGAGGCAGGATAATGCCTAGCAGACGAAAGCCGACCGAATGCAGAAAAATGTCAGTCGAGGTCGAGCTATCGGGTCAATGTGTCGGGGAAGCCTCTTATGTTGAGATTTCCCTTCGAATATTGAAAAAAGTGCTCCTGGTACTCAGTTTTTTTTGGACAGACAAATTAAAAGATGCTCCACTGACTTCCGAAGAAGCTCCAGAACCCTGAGCCTGTATTTAATAGGAAATAAGTGCTCCCACTGTTGTTAAAATGATGCCGTTTGGACAGAAAATGGCTGTTATAGTTCATTTTTCTAAACAAATATTGTTCTAAAAGTAAAAACATAAAGAGTAATGAGGCAGGATAATGCCTAGCAGACGAAAGCCGACCGAATGCAGAAAATGTCAGTCGAGGTCGAGCTATCGGGTCAATGTGTCGGGGAAGCCTCTTATGTTGAGATTTCCCTTCGAATATTGAAAAAAGTGCTCCTGGTACTCAGTTTTTTTTTGGACAGACAAATAAAAAGATGCTCCACTGACTTCCGAAGAAGCTCCAGAACCCTGAGCCTGCATTTAATAGGAAATAAGTGCTCCCACTGTTGTTAAAATGATGCCGTTTGGACAGAAAATGGCTGTTATAGTTCATTTTTCTAAACAAATATTGTTCTAAAAGTAATAATATCAAAGCGGAAGAGCCCAGAGTATGAGAACATAAAGAGTAATGAGGCAGGATAATGCCTAGCAGACGAAAGCCGACCGAATGCAGAAAAATGTCAGTCGAGGTCGAGCTATCGGGTCAATGTGTCGGGGAAGCCTCTTATGTTGAGATTTCCCTTCGAATATTGAAAAAAGTGCTCCTGGTACTCAGTTTTTTTTGGACAGACAAATTAAAAGATGCTCCACTGACTTCCGAAGAAGCTCCAGAACCCTGAGCCTGTATTTAATAGGAAATAAGTGCTCCCACTGTTGTTAAAATGATGCCGTTTGGACAGAAAATGGCTGTTATAGTTCATTTTTCTAAACAAATATTGTTCTAAAAGTAATAATATCAAAGCGTGAAGAGCACAGAGTATGAGAACATAAAGAGTAATGAGGCAGGATAATGCCTAGCAGACGAAAGCCGACCGAATGCAGAAAAATGTCAGTCGAGGTCGAGCTATCGGGTCAATGTGTCGGGGAAGCCTCTTATGTTGAGATTTCCCTTCGAATATTGAAAAAAGTGCTCCTGGTACTCAGTTTTTTTTGGACAGACAAATAAAAGATGCTCCACTGACTTCCGAAGAAGCTCCAGAACCCTGAGCCTGTATTTAATAGGAAATAAGTGCTCCCACTGTTGTTAAAATGATGCCGTTTGGACAGAAAATGGCTGTTATAGTTCATTTTTCTAAACAAATATTGTTCTAAAAGTAATAATATCAAAGCGTGAAGAGCACAGAGTATGAGAACATAAAGAGTAATGAGGCAGGATAATGCCTAGCAGACGAAAGCCGACCGAATGCAGAAAAATGTCAGTCGAGGTCGAGCTATCGGGTCAATGTGTCGGGGAAGCCTCTTATGTTGAGATTTCCCTTCGAATATTGAAAAAAGTGCTCCTGGTACTCAGTTTTTTTTGGACAGACAAATTAAAAGATGCTCCACTGACTTCCGAAGAAGCTCCAGAACCCTGAGCCTGTATTTAATAGGAAATAAGTGCTCCCACTGTTGTTAAAATGATGCCGTTTGGACAGAAAATGGCTGTTATAGTTCATTTTTCTAAACAAATATTGTTCTAAAAGTAATAATATCAAAGCGTGAAGAGCACAGAGTATGAGAACATAAAGAGTAATGAGGCAGGATAATGCCTAGCAGACGAAAGCCGACCGAATGCAGAAAAATGTCAGTCGAGGTCGAGCTATCGGGTCAATGTGTCGGGGAAGCCTCTTATGTTGAGATTTCCCTTCGAATATTGAAAAAAGTGCTCCTGGTACTCAGTTTTTTTTGGACAGACAAATAAAAGATGCTCCACTGACTTCCGAAGAAGCTCCAGAACCCTGAGCCTGTATTTAATAGGAAATAAGTGCTCCCACTGTTGTTAAAATGATGCCGTTTGGACAGAAAATGGCTGTTATAGTTCATTTTTCTAAACAAATATTGTTCTAAAAGTAATAATATCAAAGCGTGAAGAGCACAGAGTATGAGAACATAAAGAGTAATGAGGCAGGATAATGCCTAGCAGACGAAAGCCGACCGAATGCAGAAAAATGTCAGTCGAGGTCGAGCTATCGGGTCAATGTGTCGGGGAAGCCTCTTATGTTGAGATTTCCCTTCGAATATTGAAAAAAGTGCTCCTGGTACTCAGTTTTTTTTTGGACAGACAAATTAAAAGATGCTCCACTGACTTCCGAAGAAGCTCCAGAACCCTGAGCCTGTATTTAATAGGAAATAAGTGCTCCCACTGTTGTTAAAATGATGCCGTTTGGACAGAAAATGGCTGTTATAGTTCATTTTTCTAAACAAATATTGTTCTAAAAGTAATAATATCAAAGCGTGAAGAGCACAGAGTATGAGAACATAAAGAGTAATGAGGCAGGATAATGCCTAGCAGACGAAAGCCGACCGAATGCAGAAAAATGTCAGTCGAGGTCGAGCTATCGGGTCAATGTGTCGGGGAAGCCTCTTATGTTGAGATTTCCCTTCGAATATTGAAAAAAGTGCTCCTGGTACTCAGTTTTTTTTTGGACAGACAAATAAAAGATGCTCCACTGACTTCCGAAGAAGCTCCAGAACCCTGAGCCTGTATTTAATAGGAAATAAGTGCTCCCACTGTTGTTAAAATGATGCCGTTTGGACAGAAAATGGCTGTTATAGTTCATTTTTCTAAACAAATATTGTTCTAAAAGTAATAATATCAAAGCGTGAAGAGCACAGAGTATGAGAACATAAAGAGTAATGAGGCAGGATAATGCCTAGCAGACGAAAGCCGACCGAATGCAGAAAAATGTCAGTCGAGGTCGAGCTATCGGGTCAATGTGTCGGGGAAGCCTCTTATGTTGAGATTTCCCTTCGAATATTGAAAAAAGTGCTCCTGGTACTCAGTTTTTTTTGGACAGACAAATAAAAGATGCTCCACTGACTTCCGAAGAAGCTCCAGAACCCTGAGCCTGTATTTAATAGGAAATAAGTGCTCCCACTGTTGTTAAAATGATGCCGTTTGGACAGAAAATGGCTGTTATAGTTCATTTTTCTAAACAAATATTGTTCTAAAAGTAATAATATCAAAGCGTGAAGAGCACAGAGTATGAGAACATAAAGAGTAATGAGGCAGGATAATGCCTAGCAGACGAAAGCCGACCGAATGCAGAAAAATGTCAGTCGAGGTCGAGCTATCGGGTCAATGTGTCGGGGAAGCCTCTTATGTTGAGATTTCCCTTCGAATATTGAAAAAAGTGCTCCTGGTACTCAGTTTTTTTTGGACAGACAAATAAAAGATGCTCCACTGACTTCCGAAGAAGCTCCAGAACCCTGAGCCTGTATTTAATAGGAAATAAGTGCTCCCACTGTTGTTAAAATGATGCCGTTTGGACAGAAAATGGCTGTTATAGTTCATTTTTCTAAACAAATATTGTTCTAAAAGTAATAATATCAAAGCGTGAAGAGCACAGAGTATGAGAACATAAAGAGTAATGAGGCAGGATAATGCCTAGCAGACGAAAGCCGACCGAATGCAGAAAAATGTCAGTCGAGGTCGAGCTATCGGGTCAATGTGTCGGGGAAGCCTCTTATGTTGAGATTTCCCTTCGAATATTGAAAAAAGTGCTCCTGGTACTCAGTTTTTTTTGGACAGACAAATTAAAAGATGCTCCACTGACTTCCGAAGAAGCTCCAGAACCCTGAGCCTGTATTTAATAGGAAATAAGTGCTCCCACTGTTGTTAAAATGATGCCGTTTGGACAGAAAATGGCTGTTATAGTTCATTTTTCTAAACAAATATTGTTCTAAAAGTAATAATATCAAAGCGTGAAGAGCACAGAGTATGAGAACATAAAGAGTAATGAGGCAGGATAATGCCTAGCAGACGAAAGCCGACCGAATGCAGAAAAATGTCAGTCGAGGTCGAGCTATCGGGTCAATGTGTCGGGGAAGCCTCTTATGTTGAGATTTCCCTTCGAATATTGAAAAAAGTGCTCCTGGTACTCAGTTTTTTTTGGACAGACAAATAAAAGATGCTCCACTGACTTCCGAAGAAGCTCCAGAACCCTGAGCCTGTATTTAATAGGAAATAAGTGCTCCCACTGTTGTTAAAATGATGCCGTTTGGACAGAAAATGGCTGTTATAGTTCATTTTTCTAAACAAATGTTGTTCTAAAAGTAATAATATCAAAGCGTGAAGAGCACAGAGTATGAGAACATAAAGAGTAATGAGGCAGGATAATGCCTAGCAGACGAAAGCCGACCGAATGCAGAAAAATGTCAGTCGAGGTCGAGCTATCGGGTCAATGTGTCGGGGAAGCCTCTTATGTTGAGATTTCCCTTCGAATATTGAAAAAAGTGCTCCTGGTACTCAGTTTTTTTTGGACAGACAAATAAAAAGATGCTCCACTGACTTCCGAAGAAGCTCCAGAACCCTGAGCCTGTATTTAATAGGAAATAAGTGCTCCCACTGTTGTTAAAATGATGCCGTTTGGACAGAAAATGGCTGTTATAGTTCATTTTTCTAAACAAATATTGTTCTAAAAGTAATAATATCAAAGCGTGAAGAGCACAGAGTATGAGAACATAAAGAGTAATGAGGCAGGATAATGCCTAGCAGACGAAAGCCGACCGAATGCAGAAAAATGTCAGTCGAGGTCGAGCTATCGGGTCAATGTGTCGGGGAAGCCTCTTATGTTGAGATTTCCCTTCGAATATTGAAAAAAGTGCTCCTGGTACTCAGTTTTTTTTGGACAGACAAATAAAAGATGCTCCACTGACTTCCGAAGAAGCTCCAGAACCCTGAGCCTGTATTTAATAGGAAATAAGTGCTCCCACTGTTGTTAAAATGATGCCGTTTGGACAGAAAATGGCTGTTATAGTTCATTTTTCTAAACAAATATTGTTCTAAAAGTAATAATATCAAAGCGTGAAGAGCACAGAGTATGAGAACATAAAGAGTAATGAGGCAGGATAATGCCTAGCAGACGAAAGCCGACCGAATGCAGAAAAATGTCAGTCGAGGTCGAGCTATCGGGTCAATGTGTCGGGGAAGCCTCTTATGTTGAGATTTCCCTTCGAATATTGAAAAAAGTGCTCCTGGTACTCAGTTTTTTTTTGGACAGACAAATAAAAGATGCTCCACTGACTTCCGAAGAAGCTCCAGAACCCTGAGCCTGTATTTAATAGGAAATAAGTGCTCCCACTGTTGTTAAAATGATGCCGTTTGGACAGAAAATGGCTGTTATAGTTCATTTTTCTAAACAAATATTGTTCTAAAAGTAATAATATCAAAGCGTGAAGAGCACAGAGTATGAGAACATAAAGAGTAATGAGGCAGGATAATGCCTAGCAGACGAAAGCCGACCGAATGCAGAAAAATGTCAGTCGAGGTCGAGCTATCGGGTCAATGTGTCGGGGAAGCCTCTTATGTTGAGATTTCCCTTCGAATATTGAAAAAAGTGCTCCTGGTACTCAGTTTTTTTTGGACAGACAAATAAAAGATGCTCCACTGACTTCCGAAGAAGCTCCAGAACCCTGAGCCTGTATTTAATAGGAAATAAGTGCTCCCACTGTTGTTAAAATGATGCCGTTTGGACAGAAAATGGCTGTTATAGTTCATTTTTCTAAACAAATATTGTTCTAAAAGTAATAATATCAAAGCGTGAAGAGCACAGAGTATGAGAACATAAAGAGTAATGAGGCAGGATAATGCCTAGCAGACGAAAGCCGACCGAATGCAGAAAAATGTCAGTCGAGGTCGAGCTATCGGGTCAATGTGTCGGGGAAGCCTCTTATGTTGAGATTTCCCTTCGAATATTGAAAAAAGTGCTCCTGGTACTCAGTTTTTTTTGGACAGACAAATAAAAGATGCTCCACTGACTTCCGAAGAAGCTCCAGAACCCTGAGCCTGTATTTAATAGGAAATAAGTGCTCCCACTGTTGTTAAAATGATGCCGTTTGGACAGAAAATGGCTGTTATAGTTCATTTTTCTAAACAAATATTGTTCTAAAAGTAATAATATCAAAGCGTGAAGAGCACAGAGTATGAGAACATAAAGAGTAATGAGGCAGGATAATGCCTAGCAGACGAAAGCCGACCGAATGCAGAAAAATGTCAGTCGAGGTCGAGCTATCGGGTCAATGTGTCGGGGAAGCCTCTTATGTTGAGATTTCCCTTCGAATATTGAAAAAAGTGCTCCTGGTACTCAGTTTTTTTTTGGACAGACAAATAAAAGATGCTCCACTGACTTCCGAAGAAGCTCCAGAACCCTGAGCCTGTATTTAATAGGAAATAAGTGCTCCCACTGTTGTTAAAATGATGCCGTTTGGACAGAAAATGGCTGTTATAGTTCATTTTTCTAAACAAATATTGTTCTAAAAGTAATAATATCAAAGCGTGAAGAGCACAGAGTATGAGAACATAAAGAGTAATGAGGCAGGATAATGCCTAGCAGACGAAAGCCGACCGAATGCAGAAAAATGTCAGTCGAGGTCGAGCTATCGGGTCAATGTGTCGGGGAAGCCTCTTATGTTGAGATTTCCCTTCGAATATTGAAAAAAGTGCTCCTGGTACTCAGTTTTTTTTTGGACAGACAAATAAAAAGATGCTCCACTGACTTCCGAAGAAGCTCCAGAACCCTGAGCCTGTATTTAATAGGAAATAAGTGCTCCCACTGTTGTTAAAATGATGCCGTTTGGACAGAAAATGGCTGTTATAGTTCATTTTTCTAAACAAATATTGTTCTAAAAGTAATAATATCAAAGCGTGAAGAGCACAGAGTATGAGAACATAAAGAGTAATGAGGCAGGATAATGCCTAGCAGACGAAAGCCGACCGAATGCAGAAAAATGTCAGTCGAGGTCGAGCTATCGGGTCAATGTGTCGGGGAAGCCTCTTATGTTGAGATTTCCCTTCGAATATTGAAAAAAGTGCTCCTGGTACTCAGTTTTTTTTGGACAGACAAATAAAAGATGCTCCACTGACTTCCGAAGAAGCTCCAGAACCCTGAGCCTGTATTTAATAGGAAATAAGTGCTCCCACTGTTGTTAAAATGATGCCGTTTGGACAGAAAATGGCTGTTATAGTTCATTTTTCTAAACAAATATTGTTCTAAAAGTAATAATATCAAAGCGTGAAGAGCACAGAGTATGAGAACATAAAGAGTAATGAGGCAGGATAATGCCTAGCAGACGAAAGCCGACCGAATGCAGAAAAATGTCAGTCGAGGTCGAGCTATCGGGTCAATGTGTCGGGGAAGCCTCTTATGTTGAGATTTCCCTTCGAATATTGAAAAAAGTGCTCCTGGTACTCAGTTTTTTTTTGGACAGACAAATAAAAGATGCTCCACTGACTTCCGAAGAAGCTCCAGAACCCTGAGCCTGTATTTAATAGGAAATAAGTGCTCCCACTGTTGTTAAAATGATGCCGTTTGGACAGAAAATGGCTGTTATAGTTCATTTTTCTAAACAAATATTGTTCTAAAAGTAATAATATCAAAGCGTGAAGAGCACAGAGTATGAGAACATAAAGAGTAATGAGGCAGGATAATGCCTAGCAGACGAAAGCCGACCGAATGCAGAAAAATGTCAGTCGAGGTCGAGCTATCGGGTCAATGTGTCGGGGAAGCCTCTTATGTTGAGATTTCCCTTCGAATATTGAAAAAAGTGCTCCTGGTACTCAGTTTTTTTTTGGACAGACAAATAAAAGATGCTCCACTGACTTCCGAAGAAGCTCCAGAACCCTGAGCCTGTATTTAATAGGAAATAAGTGCTCCCACTGTTGTTAAAATGATGCCGTTTGGACAGAAAATGGCTGTTATAGTTCATTTTTCTAAACAAATATTGTTCTAAAAGTAATAATATCAAAGCGTGAAGAGCACAGAGTATGAGAACATAAAGAGTAATGAGGCAGGATAATGCCTAGCAGACGAAAGCCGACCGAATGCAGAAAAATGTCAGTCGAGGTCGAGCTATCGGGTCAATGTGTCGGGGAAGCCTCTTATGTTGAGATTTCCCTTCGAATATTGAAAAAAGTGCTCCTGGTACTCAGTTTTTTTTGGACAGACAAATAAAAAGATGCTCCACTGACTTCCGAAGAAGCTCCAGAACCCTGAGCCTGTATTTAATAGGAAATAAGTGCTCCCACTGTTGTTAAAATGATGCCGTTTGGACAGAAAATGGCTGTTATAGTTCATTTTTCTAAACAAATATTGTTCTAAAAGTAATAATATCAAAGCGTGAAGAGCACAGAGTATGAGAACATAAAGAGTAATGAGGCAGGATAATGCCTAGCAGACGAAAGCCGACCGAATGCAGAAAAATGTCAGTCGAGGTCGAGCTATCGGGTCAATGTGTCGGGGAAGCCTCTTATGTTGAGATTTCCCTTCGAATATTGAAAAAAGTGCTCCTGGTACTCAGTTTTTTTTGGACAGACAAATAAAAGATGCTCCACTGACTTCCGAAGAAGCTCCAGAACCCTGAGCCTGTATTTAATAGGAAATAAGTGCTCCCACTGTTGTTAAAATGATGCCGTTTGGACAGAAAATGGCTGTTATAGTTCATTTTTCTAAACAAATATTGTTCTAAAAGTAATAATATCAAAGCGTGAAGAGCACAGAGTATGAGAACATAAAGAGTAATGAGGCAGGATAATGCCTAGCAGACGAAAGCCGACCGAATGCAGAAAAATGTCAGTCGAGGTCGAGCTATCGGGTCAATGTGTCGGGGAAGCCTCTTATGTTGAGATTTCCCTTCGAATATTGAAAAAAGTGCTCCTGGTACTCAGTTTTTTTTGGACAGACAAATAAAAGATGCTCCACTGACTTCCGAAGAAGCTCCAGAACCCTGAGCCTGTATTTAATAGGAAATAAGTGCTCCCACTGTTGTTAAAATGATGCCGTTTGGACAGAAAATGGCTGTTATAGTTCATTTTTCTAAACAAATATTGTTCTAAAAGTAATAATATCAAAGCGTGAAGAGCACAGAGTATGAGAACATAAAGAGTAATGAGGCAGGATAATGCCTAGCAGACGAAAGCCGACCGAATGCAGAAAAATGTCAGTCGAGGTCGAGCTATCGGGTCAATGTGTCGGGGAAGCCTCTTATGTTGAGATTTCCCTTCGAATATTGAAAAAAGTGCTCCTGGTACTCAGTTTTTTTTTGGACAGACAAATAAAAGATGCTCCACTGACTTCCGAAGAAGCTCCAGAACCCTGAGCCTGTATTTAATAGGAAATAAGTGCTCCCACTGTTGTTAAAATGATGCCGTTTGGACAGAAAATGGCTGTTATAGTTCATTTTTCTAAACAAATATTGTTCTAAAAGTAATAATATCAAAGCGTGAAGAGCACAGAGTATGAGAACATAAAGAGTAATGAGGCAGGATAATGCCTAGCAGACGAAAGCCGACCGAATGCAGAAAAATGTCAGTCGAGGTCGAGCTATCGGGTCAATGTGTCGGGGAAGCCTCTTATGTTGAGATTTCCCTTCGAATATTGAAAAAAGTGCTCCTGGTACTCAGTTTTTTTTTGGACAGACAAATAAAAGATGCTCCACTGACTTCCGAAGAAGCTCCAGAACCCTGAGCCTGTATTTAATAGGAAATAAGTGCTCCCACTGTTGTTAAAATGATGCCGTTTGGACAGAAAATGGCTGTTATAGTTCATTTTTCTAAACAAATATTGTTCTAAAAGTAATAATATCAAAGCGTGAAGAGCACAGAGTATGAGAACATAAAGAGTAATGAGGCAGGATAATGCCTAGCAGACGAAAGCCGACCGAATGCAGAAAAATGTCAGTCGAGGTCGAGCTATCGGGTCAATGTGTCGGGGAAGCCTCTTATGTTGAGATTTCCCTTCGAATATTGAAAAAAGTGCTCCTGGTACTCAGTTTTTTTTGGACAGACAAATAAAAGATGCTCCACTGACTTCCGAAGAAGCTCCAGAACCCTGAGCCTGTATTTAATAGGAAATAAGTGCTCCCACTGTTGTTAAAATGATGCCGTTTGGACAGAAAATGGCTGTTATAGTTCATTTTTCTAAACAAATATTGTTCTAAAAGTAATAATATCAAAGCGTGAAGAGCACAGAGTATGAGAACATAAAGAGTAATGAGGCAGGATAATGCCTAGCAGACGAAAGCCGACCGAATGCAGAAAAATGTCAGTCGAGGTCGAGCTATCGGGTCAATGTGTCGGGGAAGCCTCTTATGTTGAGATTTCCCTTCGAATATTGAAAAAAGTGCTCCTGGTACTCAGTTTTTTTTGGACAGACAAATAAAAGATGCTCCACTGACTTCCGAAGAAGCTCCAGAACCCTGAGCCTGTATTTAATAGGAAATAAGTGCTCCCACTGTTGTTAAAATGATGCCGTTTGGACAGAAAATGGCTGTTATAGTTCATTTTTCTAAACAAATATTGTTCTAAAAGTAATAATATCAAAGCGTGAAGAGCACAGAGTATGAGAACATAAAGAGTAATGAGGCAGGATAATGCCTAGCAGACGAAAGCCGACCGAATGCAGAAAAATGTCAGTCGAGGTCGAGCTATCGGGTCAATGTGTCGGGGAAGCCTCTTATGTTGAGATTTCCCTTCGAATATTGAAAAAAGTGCTCCTGGTACTCAGTTTTTTTTGGACAGACAAATAAAAGATGCTCCACTGACTTCCGAAGAAGCTCCAGAACCCTGAGCCTGTATTTAATAGGAAATAAGTGCTCCCACTGTTGTTAAAATGATGCCGTTTGGACAGAAAATGGCTGTTATAGTTCATTTTTCTAAACAAATATTGTTCTAAAAGTAATAATATCAAAGCGTGAAGAGCACAGAGTATGAGAACATAAAGAGTAATGAGGCAGGATAATGCCTAGCAGACGAAAGCCGACCGAATGCAGAAAAATGTCAGTCGAGGTCGAGCTATCGGGTCAATGTGTCGGGGAAGCCTCTTATGTTGAGATTTCCCTTCGAATATTGAAAAAAGTGCTCCTGGTACTCAGTTTTTTTTGGACAGACAAATAAAAGATGCTCCACTGACTTCCGAAGAAGCTCCAGAACCCTGAGCCTGTATTTAATAGGAAATAAGTGCTCCCACTGTTGTTAAAATGATGCCGTTTGGACAGAAAATGGCTGTTATAGTTCATTTTTCTAAACAAATATTGTTCTAAAAGTAATAATATCAAAGCGTGAAGAGCACAGAGTATGAGAACATAAAGAGTAATGAGGCAGGATAATGCCTAGCAGACGAAAGCCGACCGAATGCAGAAAAATGTCAGTCGAGGTCGAGCTATCGGGTCAATGTGTCGGGGAAGCCTCTTATGTTGAGATTTCCCTTCGAATATTGAAAAAAGTGCTCCTGGTACTCAGTTTTTTTTGGACAGACAAATAAAAAGATGCTCCACTGACTTCCGAAGAAGCTCCAGAACCCTGAGCCTGTATTTAATAGGAAATAAGTGCTCCCACTGTTGTTAAAATGATGCCGTTTGGACAGAAAATGGCTGTTATAGTTCATTTTTCTAAACAAATATTGTTCTAAAAGTAATAATATCAAAGCGTGAAGAGCACAGAGTATGAGAACATAAAGAGTAATGAGGCAGGATAATGCCTAGCAGACGAAAGCCGACCGAATGCAGAAAAATGTCAGTCGAGGTCGAGCTATCGGGTCAATGTGTCGGGGAAGCCTCTTATGTTGAGATTTCCCTTCGAATATTGAAAAAAGTGCTCCTGGTACTCAGTTTTTTTTTGGACAGACAAATAAAAGATGCTCCACTGACTTCCGAAGAAGCTCCAGAACCCTGAGCCTGTATTTAATAGGAAATAAGTGCTCCCACTGTTGTTAAAATGATGCCGTTTGGACAGAAAATGGCTGTTATAGTTCATTTTTCTAAACAAATATTGTTCTAAAAGTAATAATATCAAAGCGTGAAGAGCACAGAGTATGAGAACATAAAGAGTAATGAGGCAGGATAATGCCTAGCAGACGAAAGCCGACCGAATGCAGAAAAATGTCAGTCGAGGTCGAGCTATCGGGTCAATGTGTCGGGGAAGCCTCTTATGTTGAGATTTCCCTTCGAATATTGAAAAAAGTGCTCCTGGTACTCAGTTTTTTTTGGACAGACAAATAAAAAGATGCTCCACTGACTTCCGAAGAAGCTCCAGAACCCTGAGCCTGTATTTAATAGGAAATAAGTGCTCCCACTGTTGTTAAAATGATGCCGTTTGGACAGAAAATGGCTGTTATAGTTCATTTTTCTAAACAAATATTGTTCTAAAAGTAATAATATCAAAGCGTGAAGAGCACAGAGTATGAGAACATAAAGAGTAATGAGGCAGGATAATGCCTAGCAGACGAAAGCCGACCGAATGCAGAAAAATGTCAGTCGAGGTCGAGCTATCGGGTCAATGTGTCGGGGAAGCCTCTTATGTTGAGATTTCCCTTCGAATATTGAAAAAAGTGCTCCTGGTACTCAGTTTTTTTTGGACAGACAAATAAAAAGATGCTCCACTGACTTCCGAAGAAGCTCCAGAACCCTGAGCCTGTATTTAATAGGAAATAAGTGCTCCCACTGTTGTTAAAATGATGCCGTTTGGACAGAAAATGGCTGTTATAGTTCATTTTTCTAAACAAATATTGTTCTAAAAGTAATAATATCAAAGCGTGAAGAGCACAGAGTATGAGAACATAAAGAGTAATGAGGCAGGATAATGCCTAGCAGACGAAAGCCGACCGAATGCAGAAAAATGTCAGTCGAGGTCGAGCTATCGGGTCAATGTGTCGGGGAAGCCTCTTATGTTGAGATTTCCCTTCGAATATTGAAAAAAGTGCTCCTGGTACTCAGTTTTTTTTTGACAGACAAATAAAAAGATGCTCCACTGACTTCCGAAGAAGCTCCAGAACCCTGAGCCTGTATTTAATAGGAAATAAGTGCTCCCACTGTTGTTAAAATGATGCCGTTTGGACAGAAAATGGCTGTTATAGTTCATTTTTCTAAACAAATATTGTTCTAAAAGTAATAATATCAAAGCGTGAAGAGCACAGAGTATGAGAACATAAAGAGTAATGAGGCAGGATAATGCCTAGCAGACGAAAGCCGACCGAATGCAGAAAAATGTCAGTCGAGGTCGAGCTATCGGGTCAATGTGTCGGGGAAGCCTCTTATGTTGAGATTTCCCTTCGAATATTGAAAAAAGTGCTCCTGGTACTCAGTTTTTTTTGGACAGACAAATAAAAGATGCTCCACTGACTTCCGAAGAAGCTCCAGAACCCTGAGCCTGTATTTAATAGGAAATAAGTGCTCCCACTGTTGTTAAAATGATGCCGTTTGGACAGAAAATGGCTGTTATAGTTCATTTTTCTAAACAAATATTGTTCTAAAAGTAATAATATCAAAGCGTGAAGAGCACAGAGTATGAGAACATAAAGAGTAATGAGGCAGGATAATGCCTAGCAGACGAAAGCCGACCGAATGCAGAAAAATGTCAGTCGAGGTCGAGCTATCGGGTCAATGTGTCGGGGAAGCCTCTTATGTTGAGATTTCCCTTCGAATATTGAAAAAAGTGCTCCTGGTACTCAGTTTTTTTTGGACAGACAAATAAAAGATGCTCCACTGACTTCCGAAGAAGCTCCAGAACCCTGAGCCTGTATTTAATAGGAAATAAGTGCTCCCACTGTTGTTAAAATGATGCCGTTTGGACAGAAAATGGCTGTTATAGTTCATTTTTCTAAACAAATATTGTTCTAAAAGTAATAATATCAAAGCGTGAAGAGCACAGAGTATGAGAACATAAAGAGTAATGAGGCAGGATAATGCCTAGCAGACGAAAGCCGACCGAATGCAGAAAAATGTCAGTCGAGGTCGAGCTATCGGGTCAATGTGTCGGGGAAGCCTCTTATGTTGAGATTTCCCTTCGAATATTGAAAAAAGTGCTCCTGGTACTCAGTTTTTTTTGGACAGACAAATTAAAAGATGCTCCACTGACTTCCGAAGAAGCTCCAGAACCCTGAGCCTGTATTTAATAGGAAATAAGTGCTCCCACTGTTGTTAAAATGATGCCGTTTGGACAGAAAATGGCTGTTATAGTTCATTTTTCTAAACAAATATTGTTCTAAAAGTAATAATATCAAAGCGTGAAGAGCACAGAGTATGAGAACATAAAGAGTAATGAGGCAGGATAATGCCTAGCAGACGAAAGCCGACCGAATGCAGAAAAATGTCAGTCGAGGTCGAGCTATCGGGTCAATGTGTCGGGGAAGCCTCTTATGTTGAGATTTCCCTTCGAATATTGAAAAAAGTGCTCCTGGTACTCAGTTTTTTTTTGGACAGACAAATAAAAAGATGCTCCACTGACTTCCGAAGAAGCTCCAGAACCCTGAGCCTGTATTTAATAGGAAATAAGTGCTCCCACTGTTGTTAAAATGATGCCGTTTGGACAGAAAATGGCTGTTATAGTTCATTTTTCTAAACAAATGTTGTTCTAAAAGTAATAATATCAAAGCGTGAAGAGCACAGAGTATGAGAACATAAAGAGTAATGAGGCAGGATAATGCCTAGCAGACGAAAGCCGACCGAATGCAGAAAAATGTCAGTCGAGGTCGAGCTATCGGGTCAATGTGTCGGGGAAGCCTCTTATGTTGAGATTTCCCTTCGAATATTGAAAAAAGTGCTCCTGGTACTCAGTTTTTTTTGGACAGACAAATAAAAGATGCTCCACTGACTTCCGAAGAAGCTCCAGAACCCTGAGCCTGTATTTAATAGGAAATAAGTGCTCCCACTGTTGTTAAAATGATGCCGTTTGGACAGAAAATGGCTGTTATAGTTCATTTTTCTAAACAAATATTGTTCTAAAAGTAATAATATCAAAGCGTGAAGAGCACAGAGTATGAGAACATAAAGAGTAATGAGGCAGGATAATGCCTAGCAGACGAAAGCCGACCGAATGCAGAAAAATGTCAGTCGAGGTCGAGCTATCGGGTCAATGTGTCGGGGAAGCCTCTTATGTTGAGATTTCCCTTCGAATATTGAAAAAAGTGCTCCTGGTACTCAGTTTTTTTTTGGACAGACAAATTAAAAGATGCTCCACTGACTTCCGAAGAAGCTCCAGAACCCTGAGCCTGTATTTAATAGGAAATAAGTGCTCCCACTGTTGTTAAAATGATGCCGTTTGGACAGAAAATGGCTGTTATAGTTCATTTTTCTAAACAAATATTGTTCTAAAAGTAATAATATCAAAGCGTGAAGAGCACAGAGTATGAGAACATAAAGAGTAATGAGGCAGGATAATGCCTAGCAGACGAAAGCCGACCGAATGCAGAAAAATGTCAGTCGAGGTCGAGCTATCGGGTCAATGTGTCGGGGAAGCCTCTTATGTTGAGATTTCCCTTCGAATATTGAAAAAAGTGCTCCTGGTACTCAGTTTTTTTTGGACAGACAAATTAAAAGATGCTCCACTGACTTCCGAAGAAGCTCCAGAACCCTGAGCCTGTATTTAATAGGAAATAAGTGCTCCCACTGTTGTTAAAATGATGCCGTTTGGACAGAAAATGGCTGTTATAGTTCATTTTTCTAAACAAATATTGTTCTAAAAGTAATAATATCAAAGCGTGAAGAGCACAGAGTATGAGAACATAAAGAGTAATGAGGCAGGATAATGCCTAGCAGACGAAAGCCGACCGAATGCAGAAAAATGTCAGTCGAGGTCGAGCTATCGGGTCAATGTGTCGGGGAAGCCTCTTATGTTGAGATTTCCCTTCGAATATTGAAAAAAGTGCTCCTGGTACTCAGTTTTTTTGGACAGACAAATAAAAAGATGCTCCACTGACTTCCGAAGAAGCTCCAGAACCCTGAGCCTGTATTTAATAGGAAATAAGTGCTCCCACTGTTGTTAAAATGATGCCGTTTGGACAGAAAATGGCTGTTATAGTTCATTTTTCTAAACAAATGTTGTTCTAAAAGTAATAATATCAAAGCGTGAAGAGCACAGAGTATGAGAACATAAAGAGTAATGAGGCAGGATAATGCCTAGCAGACGAAAGCCGACCGAATGCAGAAAAATGTCAGTCGAGGTCGAGCTATCGGGTCAATGTGTCGGGGAAGCCTCTTATGTTGAGATTTCCCTTCGAATATTGAAAAAAGTGCTCCTGGTACTCAGTTTTTTTTGGACAGACAAATTAAAAGATGCTCCACTGACTTCCGAAGAAGCTCCAGAACCCTGAGCCTGTATTTAATAGGAAATAAGTGCTCCCACTGTTGTTAAAATGATGCCGTTTGGACAGAAAATGGCTGTTATAGTTCATTTTTCTAAACAAATATTGTTCTAAAAGTAATAATATCAAAGCGTGAAGAGCACAGAGTATGAGAACATAAAGAGTAATGAGGCAGGATAATGCCTAGCAGACGAAAGCCGACCGAATGCAGAAAAATGTCAGTCGAGGTCGAGCTATCGGGTCAATGTGTCGGGGAAGCCTCTTATGTTGAGATTTCCCTTCGAATATTGAAAAAAGTGCTCCTGGTACTCAGTTTTTTTTGGACAGACAAATAAAAGATGCTCCACTGACTTCCGAAGAAGCTCCAGAACCCTGAGCCTGTATTTAATAGGAAATAAGTGCTCCCACTGTTGTTAAAATGATGCCGTTTGGACAGAAAATGGCTGTTATAGTTCATTTTTCTAAACAAATGTTGTTCTAAAAGTAATAATATCAAAGCGTGAAGAGCACAGAGTATGAGAACATAAAGAGTAATGAGGCAGGATAATGCCTAGCAGACGAAAGCCGACCGAATGCAGAAAAATGTCAGTCGAGGTCGAGCTATCGGGTCAATGTGTCGGGGAAGCCTCTTATGTTGAGATTTCCCTTCGAATATTGAAAAAAGTGCTCCTGGTACTCAGTTTTTTTGGACAGACAAATAAAAAGATGCTCCACTGACTTCCGAAGAAGCTCCAGAACCCTGAGCCTGTATTTAATAGGAAATAAGTGCTCCCACTGTTGTTAAAATGATGCCGTTTGGACAGAAAATGGCTGTTATAGTTCATTTTTCTAAACAAATGTTGTTCTAAAAGTAATAATATCAAAGCGTGAAGAGCACAGAGTATGAGAACATAAAGAGTAATGAGGCAGGATAATGCCTAGCAGACGAAAGCCGACCGAATGCAGAAAAATGTCAGTCGAGGTCGAGCTATCGGGTCAATGTGTCGGGGAAGCCTCTTATGTTGAGATTTCCCTTCGAATATTGAAAAAAGTGCTCCTGGTACTCAGTTTTTTTTGACAGACAAATTAAAAGATGCTCCACTGACTTCCGAAGAAGCTCCAGAACCCTGAGCCTGTATTTAATAGGAAATAAGTGCTCCCACTGTTGTTAAAATGATGCCGTTTGGACAGAAAATGGCTGTTATAGTTCATTTTTCTAAACAAATATTGTTCTAAAAGTAATAATATCAAAGCGTGAAGAGCACAGAGTATGAGAACATAAAGAGTAATGAGGCAGGATAATGCCTAGCAGACGAAAGCCGACCGAATGCAGAAAAATGTCAGTCGAGGTCGAGCTATCGGGTCAATGTGTCGGGGAA
The DNA here is from genome assembly GCA_012490785.1 of Eragrostis nindensis. NCBI lineage: Eukaryota > Viridiplantae > Streptophyta > Magnoliopsida > Poales > Poaceae > Eragrostis > Eragrostis nindensis. The sequence goes on from JAAXCT010000904.1 coordinate 160,608, forward strand.
GCCTCTTATGTTGAGATTTCCCTTCGAATATTGAAAAAAGTGCTCCTGGTACTCAGTTTTTTTTGACAGACAAATTAAAAGATGCTCCACTGACTTCCGAAGAAGCTCCAGAACCCTGAGCCTGTATTTAATAGGAAATAAGTGCTCCCACTGTTGTTAAAATGATGCCGTTTGGACAGAAAATGGCTGTTATAGTTCATTTTTCTAAACAAATATTGTTCTAAAAGTAATAATATCAAAGCGTGAAGAGCACAGAGTATGAGAACATAAAGAGTAATGAGGCAGGATAATGCCTAGCAGACGAAAGCCGACCGAATGCAGAAAAATGTCAGTCGAGGTCGAGCTATCGGGTCAATGTGTCGGGGAAGCCTCTTATGTTGAGATTTCCCTTCGAATATTGAAAAAAGTGCTCCTGGTACTCAGTTTTTTTGGACAGACAAATAAAAGATGCTCCACTGACTTTCGAAGAAGCTCCAGAACCCTGAGCCTGTATTTAATAGGAAATAAGTGCTCCCACTGTTGTTAAAATGATGCCGTTTGGACAGAAAATCGCTGTTATAGTTCATTTTTCTAAACAAATGTTGTTCTAAAAGTAATAATATCAAAGCGTGAAGAGCACAGAGTATGAGAACATAAAGAGTAATGAGGCAGGATAATGCCTAGCAGACGAAAGCCGACCGAATGCAGAAAAATGTCAGTCGAGGTCGAGCTCTCGGGTCAATGTGTCGGGGAAGCCTCTTATGTTGAGATTTCCCTTCGAATATTGAAAAAAGTGCTCCTGGTACTCAGTTTTTTTGGACAGACAAATTAAAAGATGCTCCACTGACTTCCGAAGAAGCTCCAGAACCCTGAGCCTGTATTTAATAGGAAATAAGTGCTCCCACTGTTGTTAAAATGATGCCGTTTGGACAGAAAATGGCTGTTATAGTTCATTTTTCTAAACAAATATTGTTCTAAAAGTAATAATATCAAAGCGTGAAGAGCACAGAGTATGAGAACATAAAGAGTAATGAGGCAGGATAATGCCTAGCAGACGAAAGCCGACCGAATGCAGAAAAATGTCAGTCGAGGTCGAGCTATCGGGTCAATGTGTCGGGGAAGCCTCTTATGTTGAGATTTCCCTTCGAATATTGAAAAAAGTGCTCCTGGTACTCAGTTTTTTTTGGACAGACAAATTAAAAGATGCTCCACTGACTTTCCGAAGAAGCTCCAGAACCCTGAGCCTGTATTTAATAGGAAATAAGTGCTCCCACTGTTGTTAAAATGATGCCGTTTGGACAGAAAATGGCTGTTATAGTTCATTTTTCTAAACAAATATTGTTCTAAAAGTAATAATATCAAAGCGTGAAGAGCACAGAGTATGAGAACATAAAGAGTAATGAGGCAGGATAATGCCTAGCAGACGAAAGCCGACCGAATGCAGAAAAATGTCAGTCGAGGTCGAGCTATCGGGTCAATGTGTCGGGGAAGCCTCTTATGTTGAGATTTCCCTTCGAATATTGAAAAAAGTGCTCCTGGTACTCAGTTTTTTTTGGACAGACAAATTAAAAGATGCTCCACTGACTTCCGAAGAAGCTCCAGAACTCTGAGCCTGTATTTAATAGGAAATAAGTGCTCCCACTGTTGTTAAAATGATGCCGTTTGGACAGAAAATCGCTGTTATAGTTCATTTTCTAAACAAATATTGTTCTAAAAGTAATAATATCAAAGCGTGAAGAGCACAGAGTATGAGAACATAAAGAATGAGGCAGGATAATGCCTAGCAGACGAAAGCCGACCGAATGCAGAAAAATGTCAGTCGAGGTCGAGCTATCGGGTCAATGTGTCGGGGAAGCCTCTTATGTTGAGATTTCCCTTCGAATATTGAAAAAAGTGCTCCTGGTACTCAGTTTTTTTTTGGACAGACAAATTAAAAGATGCTCCACTGACTTCTGAAGAAGCTCCAGAACCCTGAGCCTGTATGTAACACCCCAGCCCAGAGTACGGCTCCAGGCCCGTACGCCTGCAGTGCGGGCCCCACCCGGTTACTACTAAACTCCAGACTGGGTATTTAAGCTGGCCTTGCTCCCGGTCAATTTCCGGTATGGGACTAAACTCGCGGTGCTACAGTACCACGCAGCTACAGGGTTCCGCGGCTACAGTGCCCGGCTGCTACAGTAGCCTCGCTACAGTATCCCAGCGCTACAGTACAGCAGCCCAATGGGCCCGGCCCACGGGCCGAACAACTGGCCGATTCTATTTTTGGGCTTGAATTGACATCCCGGATGTCACATTCTCCCCCCCCCCCCCTTAGAACTCGACGTCCCGTCGAGCGAACCAGCTTACCCCCTGACTCCTCGAGTCATCTAGGGGACAGTAGACACAGGATCGTCCCTTCCTGGCCACGTCCAGCACGTGCCATGCCGTGTCCCGCCTAGCGGACCCACGCGCCATGCCCACGCACCATGCACACCGTGACTGCGCCCGTGACACAGCGAAGGTCGGCTCTGATACCAGCTGTGACAGCCCGATCCACAGGATCTTTGTCCCACGATGCTGTTTAAGCAGACACGAGACAATATAACACTTTCATCTTAATTAACAAGTTATTATCTTCATTACAACACATGTTCAGAGTACAGCGGAATTATTAAAGTTCAACGGAAGCGATAAGTTCGAAATTACGAAAAGTACACGAGAGCTACACTACTCTCATCGATATAGCATGAGCGACAACCCGATGCCCGACCGGATAGTCACACTAGCAACAACCATCACTGCAGCGGCTGATCGGACTCCCACTGAGCAGTCCAATCTGCACTACCTGAAAACCACATAGGCACAAAGCCTGAGTAGTAATTACTCAGCAAGTCTTACCCGTCAAATAACACCTAGACATGCAAAGGCTTTACTATAGGAAGGCTGAATTTAAAAGGACTCGCACTAAGCAGCTAAATCATTTCTAACAACATTCTAGCTCAAGTTTTATCTTCTTGAACAGTAGCATAAATGATTATGAAAACTAAACAAGCATGTGAAACATAGACAATTCTGAATAATAAGCATAATGATATCAATCTCAATGATCCAACAAGATAGCATATATCATCATTATAATCAAGTATCATGTGTGCTACGTAAAGGCGCAAATCACAAGCGGGTACTCATTACTGCGAGGGACAGCGATTGCAATCGATTTACACCAGCTGGGAAAACCCGAGATACACGACGTATACGCACCATTCAAGATGGTCATATACGGCAACCTTTCGCAAGACAGTAAACAACCAGCACGGGTCCAGTCTCAGAGATTGGGCAGCCGTCCCACCAACGGTACCTCGTACCTCCCATGGCCTGAACCTGCCCAATACACCTGTACCGGGTACCGTACCACCTTGCCACCATACATGCTACGTCAATTTACTAGTCCTCATTACACTAGTATGTACTCGGTACATTCAATGCTTGATCAAGGGGCCAACAACGAATCGGTCCTTAATCGACTAGGCAGGGCTACCACCGTGAAGTCCCAGACTTCCCAATCCATCCTACACATGCAATGCCCCTGCCCGGTCCCAACAAATGACGTAAACTCATTGTTATCTTCAGCTTTAGTGAGTCAAATTTAATCATCAACAACCTAGTAAATCTTGTCGATACTAAACATTTGACTTAAGCGTAGCAGAAGCTAACGAGCTAACCAGGATAGACATATAGCAACATAGGACATTTGGATATCATGCAGGTGGGTTTCACATCAACTCCAATAACCTAAGTGCACAACCATCCTAGACACTCTAGCAATTATTCTCTAGAAATCAAAAGTTGTAAAGAAGGGTTTGGAATGAAACCGGGGCTTGCCTTGATTCTTAACAGCTAAGTTAGTAACTTCAACTTCTGGATCCTGAGTAGAATGGTCCTGTTGAATATCCTCCGCTTGGTCGTTTCCTAGAATATGATATATGTCAATTGGATGAAAATGCAAAGAGAATATAAACCAATATGTGATGCAATGAGAATGACTTGGTTTCACATTTGAAATGTGAAGTTCAGTTCTGAAATTATGTTAGAATTGTTTATTACTTTCGTCTGAAGTATTTCCTTCATTGACTCCCATGAAGCATTACTATCTTATTAAATAATTTGTTCAAATTATCACAATTGAGCTCATAAATTATGTTAATAAATTCTAAAATTGTTTCTGGTCAAACCCAAAATCATGGTGATAGGTGTTCATCTATTCAACATACATGCACAAGCTCAAGGTAATTTTGTGACTAGATTATTTATTAAAAAGATGACAAGTTTATCAAAGAGAAATTTATACCTAAAGGTTCTTACAGAAACAACTATCATGGTTCATCTCTATGAACAGGACATGTCAATAGGAGAAGATCAAGGCTGAGTTCACCTAAGTAACATGCATGCACCAGTTCAAGGTTATTTGGTGACTAGATGATTTATTAAGAAAATGACAAGTTTATCAAAGAGAAAGTCATGACTAGTTCTCTTTACAGAAACAAGACATCATAGACCACTGTGAAGGGCATGTCACAAGGATTCCAACAAGCCCTAGTTTGCAATTTTTGGGTAGGTAAATCATTTACTATGAATTATTTAGTGTATAGCTTGTAAAATTCATACAAGGTTCCTCTTACAGAACCAGGGGTTATAGCTGGTACTAGTGAACAGAGGGTATCAAATGGGTTCTAATAAATCTGAGGTTGCATTTTTACCATGCCTAGTGTAATTACTATGAATTAATTAGGTTTTACCTTGTACAAATTATTCAGGAAAAACTACTCATGAACAATGTTCAACTCTGACATCAATGGATAGATCTCAGTGAGAGGAACACAACAAAATTGAGTTTGTAATGTTTTGATACCTAGAACTCCAGTTATGGATTTTAAAGTTTATTCAGTTTCTGAGCAAGTTCGAATTATTTACAAGTTTGCCATCGTCGTCTTCAACAGAACAGATTTACAGACGGCGGCCGGAACTCAACAGAACTTCGCCGGAAAGGGGCAAACGACGACGAGGAGGGTCGGGTAGAGGCTCTACGTGACGTGCTCAACTAAGGGAACTCAAAGGTGGGGTCCTCGATGGCGGGGGCTAACCGTAAAGTAGTCGGCGACGAGCGGTGGCGGCCGGAGGAAGTTCGGCGACGTCGTGAGCTCGCCGTGGTTGACGAGAAGGTGCACACTTGGTTCTGTAGCTTCAAAGCGGCGTGGATAACACCGGCATGGTACGTGTGGACGTCGAGGAGGGCCAGGAAGAAGAGTTCGCTGGTGGAGCAGACTGCGTACAACGACGGCGATGAGGAAAAGTGAAAATCCGGCGACCTTGTAGGAGAATCCAAAGGGTAAACGGTTCAGGAAGAAGATCCAGTGGCTGGCGCATCCAATTGAAGAGGATTGAGGGGACGAGGCTCACCGTAGGCCATGAATTTTGCGGTGAAGCCGAAGTTGCTCGCCGGCGATGTCGTCGGAGTATTTCTTCAATTACTGTCAGCTCGATACGAGGATTGATGTGCTGCTTCGTGGAGAGCCTGAGTGAGCTGAGGCGGTTTTATGGGTGGCCTCGGCTCGTGCTTCGGTGCAGTGAGACGGCGGCGCGACGAGCTTCTCAATCCGGCGGACATGGCGGCTGTGCGCTCGGTGTTTGCGACGAGGAGAGCGAGGGTTGGAGCGAAACACCGACCGGAGAGAGGAGAGAAGCATCTGGGCGGCTCGTTCCAATCTTCAGACGCGGTCGGGGAAGGCAGGCAAGCACGCAGGCAGCTCGGTGGCGTGCATGCGTGTCATCTCGACCGAGCAGAGGAGAAAGATCAAGGGAATGTGTGTATGACAGGTGGGTCCCACTATTTTTCCAATTTCAATTTAAATTTCTTTCTCCTTTGTAAATTCCAAATGAAGGTCAAAACAAAGCCAAATGAACTCCAAATTTTTCCTGTAGGTTCCTAACAATTTGTACTTCATATATTTCAACTTTAATTAAGGTATATTTTTAGGAACTTAAATTTAAAACTCAAACGATTTGTTTAAAATTTAAGGTTGTTTCATTCATTTAAATAGGTTCCCAAATGCAACTGTTTCTGGAACTTTTAGGGGATTGTTGTCCAACTGATATCTTTTCAATGAATTTTTATTTGCACATTGCTAAGTTCAAAATTTGAACTTCCTCTTTAAATTTCAATCAAATTTGTATTCTTTTAAATTTTTCATCACTTGTTTTATAAAATACTATGAATTCTTCATGTACTCAACTCAACTCGATGTTCTAGCAGAATAGAAAAATAAAGGAGACACCTGGGGTGTCACAGCTAAGACTCGTTTACTTAGATTATTGACTTTGCAATTCGGCACAGCCCTTGCACCGATCGGCACATCAACACTTCACCCAATTTCTCTTCTGTTCAACGTCATATGCAATTGTGCTTAATGTTTAGGATTAGTTTGATGAGCTTAATAGTAGATTGCTTATGGTTTGCTTGCCGGTCCTTGGATTCGATAAACCTTGGAATACTTCTAAGGGAAAAGCTACTACAACTGACCCGTGCGCTTGCGGTCATAAAAGGTGCGCGTATCCCGCGCCAACAACTATTTGCCAAACAGAGAAAGCCAATAAAGAGTAGTTCCTCACATAGCAACATATAGTTTCGTCAGTTCGGATAGAATCCCAGAAGGAGCAGGCAGTAAGTTTGCACTGGAGAGGGACCAATATCCACACCATCTCATTACAGGAGCATCCATTTTCAACAAAAAACATGAACCGGATGAGAACCAGTATCCAAACCATCTCATTACAGAAGTAACCATTATCATCAGAGATCATGCACTGGATAAGGACCAGTATCCACATTTTATCCACAAAGGCATTATAAAAAACCATATGTGACAATATAGTCATGTGCCAGACATCACAGAATAGTATATTAGGAAGAGAAGCCATAAACCAGCCATTCCAGTATAATAACCATCTAAATATTAAGTAGTCCCAATAGTAGCAGACAAACCAAGGGCTCTGTCTTGCAGACAGAGACACACAAACCATCAAGTTCACAAAGGCAGCATCAAGTTTTAACCAGAGAGAAGTACTTGAAAATGCTGAAAAAAAAGAAGCCAAATTGGTGACCATGTCACCGGATATATTATTTTTTGTCCTTCTTAACATCTTTAACCTTGCTCTTGGTGATCTTCCTGGCTGTCACTTCACTAGCTTCAGCCTCTTCCACCTCCTTAGTGCCCTTCTTCTTCTGGCTAACTGATGTCTTTCTGCTAATCACCTTCTTTGTTCCTTTCGTCTTGTTCAGTGCTTCATCTGTGAGCTTTTTGGGATCCATTTTGCAGAAATTTTTACCCAGATTTTTCATCACACTTGTGGTCAGAGTAGGGGCCTTTGTAGTGCACATGATGCAGTTTTTATCAGAGCAGCTACTCTTTTTGAAACCCTTGTGTTTGTCTTTGAGTCTAAGACTTCTTCTCACACTTGTTTCTACTAATGGTACCATGAGGGCTTTTCTCTTCTTGCAGTGCACCTCTGAGGTACTGGAGGATCCTCCCAGGTTAAAGGACTGTTTCCTAGGAGTTCCTGGTAAGCTGAAATTATCCATCTTGTTCACATTTTCCTCCATTGCTGCAGAAATTCTAGATGTTTCTATGTCATCATCAAGTTCACCACAGAGCAGGCTGGCACATCATTTACAGGACATTTTCCCGGCAAAGCATAAGAAAGGTGTCCCATTCCAGTCCAATCTTGTTTGATCATCTCCCAGGCCTCTGAGGTCAGCAGCTGTTTGGCCCACTTAAAGTTTGAGGGTGAGAGCAAATTAACTGAGAAAACTGCCCAGTTGGGTGGGATGTCTACCCTTTCCCCTTCAAATCTGTTTGGATCAAAATGTTTCGCTCTAAGCCTGTAGATGTCTGCATTAAATCTTGGAGTGTACTCCAGAGTAGTGGTTTGAGCCAGATGTGCTATGTAGCCAGGATCTGAAGAACTATCTGCAGCAATCATGACCATTCCTTCCTAACTGAATATCTTCATGGTGTTCCTGAGACGCTATATTTGCCTCTATTTCCATCTCTTCATGTTGGTCTGGAATATGTTCCAGATCAGGATCCTCCAACTGCTGTTGGGCCAAATGAAAATTTACCCCACCATTGGGATGATCCCCTTCTTCCTCAAAGTTATTGTCTTGTTCATTCATTAGCTCATCTTCATTGATTTCCAAAGGCAGGAAGTTTACATCTTGAGCAGGCAAGGCCAAGACGACCCCTTCTGGGCCTGCTTCAATCATTTCAGGAACAGCTTCTGCCTCCCCATTTTGCTCTTCCTCAAAATTGTCCATAACAATGACATTAGCAATTGGCAGAGGTTGGTTATGAATTGGAGGCTCTTCCTCACCCTGATCCACATTATCAACCTGACCCAGATTATCACCATCCAGTTCTGCTACCCCTGGTGCATTGAGATCCAGTTGTAAGTTTGCTCCTGGACCTTGTTGTTGCTGTACCTGCTCTTCAATGACCGGAGCTGCTGGCCATAAACCCCATTGCTGCAGATCCATGTCGTTGTCCTGTTGTTGTTGCTCTGCATCTACATTACGCACTATATCATCATTCTGTTCCTCTTCATCAACTGGCTCTTGAGGCCCTTGACCTGGCTGACCAAAGCCAAAGAAGTCATAAAAATTGTCGTCATGATGATCTGGTACTGGTTCCTGATTTGCAGGTTCAATCCCTAGCATATCTTGGTTAAGGATCTCACATTGGACTGTCCACGAGGCCCCCTGATAGCCTTCCCCTTCAGACACAACAATCCAGCGAGGAATGTCTTCTAACTCAGTGACCCTCGCATGCACAATGATTCTTGTCAGATTATGAGGATCACGTTCCCAAGCTACCAGCCTTCCAAAGGACGTGATTGCGCTTTCAATGCAAGATTGTTCCCAATAATCCAGGGGAAAATTCAGCAACATCAACCAGCAGTCTCTATTAAAGTTAAGCGCCTTATGGTTCCTGCCTCTATCATGCCTCAAAACTGATTCTAACATCTCCATATTCATGTGGATTGGAGCTGATGAGCCTATCCCGATCAAAAACACTGTGAAACTGGACAAAAGCCTGACCTAGAGCACATGGCTGAATGTCTCTGATACGAATCCTTTTGCGTTCAACAAGAAACTCATGAACAACACCTCTGAGATTAGCATAGAGGACCTGACCTTGTGGCATTGGCTCAAAAGTAACAATGGCTATATCATCATGACGAGGCTGTGGCCGAACCATGACAGCCCGCACCATTGGCTCACGATTCTGAATGTTGATGATGCTTGCACCTCTCGGCAAGAAAGGACGCGGATCATCCCGCTGATATGCCACCACTTCACCCTCAGCGTAGGTAGAGGGTACTGGAGTTAGATGATCTTGGTGGTGTTCAGCTACAATTGCTGTAGGCAAAGCTGCAGCAGAACTGGGCTCTTGGGAAGGCGAAGGGTCTCTCCAGTTTATTTGGCAAATATTGTTTTCCTTGTGCAGCTCTGCAAAACTACCAAAGATAGGAGGCCTACTTGGGCCGGCCTCATTCATCGCTGTGACGTTTGGAATAAACCATGCAGTGCCTTTCCCTTTTCCCCAATCTTTTGCAAAATTATCCGTAATTACCATACTCGGGCGAAAACCAGAACGATCAGGTGCAGCAGTACAAAAATAGGAGATATGACCTTCCAAATGACAGACTCTGCACCTAATCTTACCTATGCATTTTGGTCGAAGATGCCCAGAGCAGAGGCAATTGGAGCATGTGATTATTGAAGGCCCAGCCTGCTCAGCAGCATGTTTATCCTGGGCCAAGTCCACTCAGCCCCGAACTGACCGTTGCTTTTGAATTTCAAGAGAGCCCTGATTATCTCCACTTCGAATTTCTCCCGTGTTCTTCAGGGAAGAGTAACCTGACAAAACAGAGGAATCCCTACCCACCTGCGGTGGCTCTGTGATGCGAGTGAAGACCGATTGACGAGCGAAGACCACATGATCAAAAACTGTATGCTTTGGCCTCCATTGCTGTTTGTGTCCTAATCTGACAGAATTGGCACCAGTTAACTGAGGACGGCCATTGGTTCTTACCTTATCAGCATATGTCAATTTCTTGGCTTTTTTGCGAGTGACTGTTGTCCAGCTCGCTGCTTCTTCTCTCTCATAGGCAATCGACTCTTGCGCCCAGTGAGCACCACCATTGCTCCAGAGATTAAAAAGAAGTTTGTATTGAGAGCACTCAAATGATTTCAGCTTGTAGATATAGAAGCCCACTGCTTTGCAAGATACTACAAATTTAAAGACACGATCATCAATTTGCTTTGGCCTAAAATCAGCCGCAGCGCCTCCTAGAGTAGCTTTCAGAAGAAAACCCACTGATTCCTCGGTTAAGCGATACTTGCATCGTCCAAAAGAAACCAGCAGGAAGAAATCCTTAAGGCCATTCCCCTCCGGTTGATTAATGGGGAGGCCAAGATTATCCCAAATTGCTTTCTGAACTCCAAGTCCAGGATGGAAGTTGAGATCTGGAAGGTCCATGGGGGGAGGGAAGAGGGAGGTCGTCGTACCTTGGCCCTAGCAGGGTCCGGTGGCGCAGCGGAGGAAAGAGCCCCCCATCCACGACCAGTCTCCATGGGAGGATGGATCAAGACATGGCGAGCCAGATGCACCGATCGTAGGAGGGATTGGCCGGCTAGATCGGAAGATCGCCGGCGATCGCCATGTCCGCCCCTCCGGTTTTTCCGCTAATTCAAACCCCTTGAGAGAGAAGGCATTATATACCTGAATATCATATGATTATCTCTCACTTAATAATCTTTGTATGACCAGGCAAGCGAGGCGCACTCCAGGATACAGAAATGGGGCGGATCGGCCGTTGCCAAAGTTTCAGAGGACATATAGCACGCACTTGTCACGTCTCATGGCGCATCCATCCATGCGTGCTTGCTGCAAAGCGGTTAATTTGGGGCACACGTTGTAATCATAGCCGGATGTGTTGGCATGTATTGCTCCCTACATAATGAAGGACGTCTTGCTTTCACTAGTAGCTGCTACTGTGCTACATAATCTCCACTTCCACTTTTCAACATTAACATGCCAGTTCTTGCAGCAACGCGAGGAGAACGAATTGCAATTTTTACTGTTCATTTCGGGCCCAGTGTCCATGGGCCTGTCGGCCACACTACCGGTAGGCCGGTTTCTTTTTCCATGGCCGTTTGGACTCGTTCGGTCTTATTGCCCTACGGATGGGCTTTTTTTCTCAATTCGGCCCAGTGACGTAATGATCAACAACGACCCGACGTTAGGGCAGTCAGTTCCGTTGGATCAGCCGCCAGCGTGAAACAACATCCATGGTGATTTGCAAGGAGGAAGGTCATGACTCATGATGACGCTGTCCATGTCGTTTTAGTTTGGCCTATCCGAGCGGTCTCATGGAAATTTTCTTCTCGCGTTACGTCGTTTCGGCCAGCCTATAATGAGCTCTCTAGCCTCTTGTGACGACATATTCTTCCCTATCTTAGATTGCCTTTTTACGCATTTTTTGCAACAATACGCATCCTGAACTACTGTGCTGGAAGAACAGAGTTCGCGTTACGTGATCCGCACGATGAAATAGACATGCATTGGAAGGATGTAGCTCATGCAACACGGTGTCAGGCAAACACGTCAAAAACAGCATGATTTTTTTTTTTTTTTGAGATCAAAAACAGCATGATAAGAAACGTTGGCCCCGTCGATTAGCAAGGCCTAAGTGGCCGACGGCACAGGGCCCCCAAAAAGTTGGGGCCCCAAATTTCTAATTTGCTTAGTAACTATAGTCCTGCAAAGACTAAAAGCCTAAAAATGATCTCTGACCCTATTGAACAATAGACCAGCAGGAAAGGAAAGTTACGTGAGACAATTGCTCGACATTCTCTCGGGTTTCTGGGTGAAGCGACTGCAGCTGATTTTTCTTTTCCGCCCAAACGTTAAGGGCTCGTTTGGATTGGAGGAAAAAATTTCCTTTCCTGCATTTTTCCTGTGAAATTGAACTGTTTCTGTGAAATTCCTGCGTTCCAAAGGAGGCGTAAACTTGGCACCGCAGCAGAGCTGCAACACTCATTCCATGTTCCAAACTCCCTCCAAAAAAAAAATCCACGTTTCAAATTGCAATTGCGAGTTCGTGTCTGCCCTCACCGATGAGCCATTTTGGAAGGTCCCTCGCAAAATTCAAGAGACCAAATTTAAAATAACAGTCTTTTCAATGCATGCTATTTCTTACAATTACTTAGGAAAAAACAAATTTTAATGTGAAAATAGTAAATACAGCATTTTCATGCGCTACTGTCGCCATAGCATCCACACGGTGTTTTGTTTTGTTTTTCTTAGAGGGACCTGTCATGGTGTGAATTTAAGGTCCCATTTTGAATTTTGCACAGGGGCCCTAAATTCTTAGAGACGGCAGGCGGTTTCATTAGCATCAGCATACTATCTCCGGTCACTAATATATGACGACCTCACAGGAAGCCTGAACTGATTTCAGTTGAAAGTTGCTTTAGTATAATGCATCAGTCAACTCCAAATAGTAAGTGTACTAGAAGATGGCGCTGCGTTGCAGCGCCTCCCTGATTGCCCTGCTTGTTAAGCTGAATGATTCATGCTAAAAAAAGGCTTTATGTTTAGCGTACTTACAAAAAATACCATTGTCCAGAACGATGAACAAACTCGAGCTCAACAAGCAAAGTCCCAATATACACATCTTCCTTTATGAAGATTGGGAAGAAATACCAATGATACGTAAAGCATTATTGATCTGCTCTGTGTCCCATGACAACTTGATCTGAGATGGAATTGTGGATATATAATTTCAGTAATGAACTCATCGTAGTAATAAATTGATCTGAAACAAAACCATGAAACTGAGAAAACTAAATAAGTGGGGGGACAATTGATATGATCGTTGTGGTGAAATCAAAGTAGTTAGCGTAAGAGTTAAAAGGAAAATAATTGAATATTTTTACAAAAGTCTGATAATTGCAGGTTTTGTTTGTTCATGCAATTAATCAAGATTTATGTACAACAGATATAACTTGCAGCTAGGTGGAACACATTGGGAAAGTGAATGATCAATGCTACATGATCTTATTCATGCCCATCTATTTTTGATATTTGATTCTCCTATTACTAATCAGGAAGCTTTTATTTGTGCCTCAAAAAATCACAGAAAATCCCATTGATGTATTGCATACATATATTCTATATACATCGACAGAAGCTAATATATCTATACCCGGCTCCGTCTTCAACCATGTGACTTAAAAATTTAATATCATACTACCCTCAACTTGTTGATTTTCTTTGTAGTTTATAAATAATAATGCGTTTTGAAATTTTTCGCTTCTATTTTGCCAGTCAAGTATTATGTAATTAGTGTCTTGACCATGTGCAAGTTTTATAGGTTCGATTTTCATTTGCAAACAGAAAATAAAAAATGTCTTGTTCCATCAATATAACCATAAGAATTCAATTATCTGAAATTGAACAGTCAGTGGTCTATCCCATCATATCCTATTAAGCTAGAAATTGAACCTTTAATGATGGGCTCACTATCCTTGTGATGCTACCGATAATGAAGTGCAACTTTGTTTAGCTGTTTGCCATAATATGTTGACGAGTGCAGACTACCTCTGCTCTTAAAATTTTAAGCCTTCGTGATTGGGATCCTTTCTACCAAGGAGCTGTCAGAACAATCCCTTGTCGACAGCCACTGCAATTATATGTTGAAGTTCGCATCATACAGAACATATGGCTCCCTAGCTAGGCATTGCAACAAACACATGGTGAGCATGCAGATCGAACATCAACAAAGGCTGCATAAGAGAATACTAGCAAAAGTGTCCGTGCATTGCCACGGGCTGTCCGAAAAAATGTACAGATAAATTTAATAAATCTCAGCTTTTAAAAAAAAAATTTGAATTCGAACCATGTGCGTTGCCACAGGCTGTCGAAAAAAATGTACAGATAAATTTAATAAATCTCAGCTTTTAAACAAAATTGAATTCGGACCGTTCAAGTAAATATTCGAAAGTGGCCCATAAAAAAACTTATTCCAAAAAAAAACACACCCCTAGAGAACTCATACTCATAATCTGCATCATATATGTAACTACGTTTAGCGATGCATACATTGGGAATCACTGGCATGACTCTTGCTTTCAACGATCTAAAGGGTCCAGTTTACCTGTACTGGGTGTGTGTTGAATGCTATGACTTCTGCAAGGGACCGGACCGGGGAGTACAACAAGTCTGACAAATAAGCGTTCAGGCTTAACTTGAACTCTGCATTCATCGCAATAGTCTCTTGGGTATAGAGATCATTCCAAGTTAACGCGATATCAATATCCTCGATCACGATGGCCCCATGTTGCCTTTCATGAAGGAAATGTTGGAATTGACAACGATATGCTTAGTTTTAGCTTACTTTGATTAAGATATCTGCTTAGTTTTAGATACATCTCCATGGATTCAATAAGACCGAGCTTCTACCTTTTTTTTTCCTCTTCAATTTACCTGTTGCTAGTTCCTCGGTTTAGTGACCATTGTCTTAAAACGGAGACCACTCGAATGAATCAACTGAAACTGCAATTCTGCAACACTATGTACTATTAGATTTAATCTAAAACACTCAACTTATTTACCAAGCATACCACAGATCAATCAGATGCAAAAGAAATCAGATGAAATATCAGAGTTCCAGGAATACTTAAAACGAAGAAATAAGCTATTGGCATCTAATCATACAAACATCCAATCTTTTCAATTACTGATGGTAGAGTCTGGACGGACATTCTATTGCCAAATCAACAGCTAGGTACACAACGAGCTGGGGATGATACATAGTGCACTAAAGTTAACCCAATATCTCAGTAGAATAAAAAATGGTGACACATGTATACATGGCTACACATGCCCAATGTTTGTTGCCAGTGTGTATCTCTTCATTTCTTCACCGTAGATGTCCTTCAGAGCTTCTGGAATGGTGCTTCAGACTCTGGACCGATTGGTGCAACCAGT
This sequence comes from Eragrostis nindensis, assembly GCA_012490785.1. Taxonomy (NCBI): domain Eukaryota; kingdom Viridiplantae; phylum Streptophyta; class Magnoliopsida; order Poales; family Poaceae; genus Eragrostis; species Eragrostis nindensis. The sequence continues at coordinate 175,676 of JAAXCT010000904.1, forward strand.
TCTAAGAAGGGCGACACTGCAAGGTTAGCAGTAATTTTGGCACTTGCCGGTCATAATCTCTCTCAGTTTGATAGATCCAATTGTAGTCACTGGAGATGAGTCGATGGATCCAATTGTCTGCAATAGATCCACAAAACCAAAGGAGATAGTCCAAAGTATGCTTCACAATTTTGGTTAATACTATATACATATTATGTTCCAAGCTAGTGCAGATATAGCCAAGCCTACCAGGTTTACTGTCAGAACCATCCAGCATATGTGGATATATTGGTGTATAAAATCCCACTTGATGGATGGAAGCAACCATATGTATAAATGACAAGGTTGAGTTATGACAAGTTGACAACTGCACTTGTGCCATAGTCTTAGGCTTGCAAACATTAAGGGTCTTGGGAGAACAAATATATTGCCCATCAACTATGTTGTACATAAAGAAGCTCTCGTCCTCTTGCTTGACAAGGAGCTTCTCATTGAACCGCTCCATGGAATCAACTTTTTTATTATGGTGCAATAAGTGCCTAAAGAATTTCAGTGTATTTCCATCTTCAATTGTTAATAACTTCAAAGAAATATAGTTTGTTCTATCATATTTCAAGTGCATGATTCCTGGACTGAAAAATAAATTTGAAAACTCAACATCTGGCTTGATAAAATGTTGGTAGCTAAAACCAAAAAAAAGAAAAAAAAAAGAAGCAAACCTGATCTTTATCTCCTTCAACATTTTCATCTGGTATTTAATATAGAAAGTAATGGTTGACCAACCCGATATGATGTAACAGGAAACACACGAAGGATATTCTTTATATACGTTGTTTGAAATTTCATTTGAAGATAAAAGAGAAGTACATGATATAAGAAACAAAACATTATGATCCCCCCCCTCTCTCTGGTCTCTGCCTCAAGTTTACAATCTGCAGGCATACCGGGCAAGAAAAAAGAATTTCTTCAAGATGCTTATTGCATTGCAAAGGTTTGTCCATGCAAGATGGCATCAGCTTTTGCAACCTCTCCATTTTAGTCTGGTTGAAATAGGTAACTGAATGAAGGAAATATCCGGCAGACCGGCATGTCGATTACACAAATGGCCCTGAACTATACATAATAATATGCTTTAAAATGTGGATATAACTTTGGATTCCAGGTTTATATAAGAATGCATTAAGATGTGGAAACCGAACTGAACACACTAATCATTGAAGTATACATGTCTTAAGTGCAGGATGTTTGTTGTTCCATTGGATTTCAGCAAATGAGATAACAAAGTAGATGAGGTAAAGGAATTTGGATAATAGCGCCAGTTCGAACTAAGGTCAGTGATCCCATACAAAATTTTAAATATGGACAAGCAGCAGCCGCTCACTTCACTGAAACATGCATGGAACTCAACATTATAATTCATGAAGCATGGAAGTTATTTTATCCAACAAATTTCCTTCTACAGATCCAGTAAGCTTACTCCGGTTTGACAACAAATTTCCATCCGGATCATGGATGTCGCGCTGCCGCTTCATGCAACGATCATGGAGCGGTCGCGCGACGAAAATGCGGAGCACATGTAGGTCGACATGTGCTGCATGCACTTCAGTGAAGAAAGCATCAGTTAATAGTACAATATTGGAGAAACAGCAAGGTATGTAGCAACAAAGTACAATTAAACAAAAAAGGAAAAATAACTCAATGGATCTGCTCCTTGGTCTGCATATCAAAATAGATCACTAAGCAATACTCAAATTAAGCCCCAATTCCAAGGCAAGTTCCTTTTCCTTTGACATAAAAAATGCTAGTTCTTTATTGTAAGTATGAATGTCAGATTCATCCCGTACCATCGGTTGCATATATTTAACTGCAAGATGAAGAATATGCTACTAAATTCTCACAATTGTATAACTGAATAGACCTAATTTTCCCCAAAGAAGCTAAGAAATTAAAAAAGGAAAAATTGAATTTTCCCAGTTCTCTTATGGTAATTTCATTTTTATTTCTAGATAGAAGTGTGTAACACTTAAATAAAGAAACAGATCAAGGAAAAGGATCTGAAAGTAGGGTGTGTAGATCTAGGGTTGAGGCGCAAACTTAGTTTTCTAGCAATCTCAAAGAAACACCAGCATATTTGTGATGGCAAAAAAAATGCGAGCGTGTTTTAATCACCATTAAGAATTGAAGTACTGGGACTTCAAGTTCAAATAAAAGAATTCATTAACACCATGGTAAGACACTGGATGCTCAAACAACTGAACAAAATAACTAAACTCTATAGTTTCAAGCATTAGTCACCACATCAGCACAGCGTCAAGTAAAATGCTCAAATTTCAGTAAGCCAAGCAATTAAGGCTCCCTGATTGTTCTATTAATGCAAGGAGGACACCTAGAGATATGCAGCCGAGTGATGTGGGCTGCTAGCTCTGTACAGACATAAACATCAACACCTATATTACTCAAAAACAGGCACTATTCCTCTTCCGACAATAGACACTTTGGATAGGTTCAATGTCTGGTTTGGTTCATTACCTAGAGCCGATCAATACCTATTGCTTTGCCCTCTCCCTCCCTACTTTCTAGTTTCTACGCCTGCAAATATTAGACCAGGCATGCATTAAACCAGGCAACGATGAAACACAGGCGCGGTCCACACCTGTGCGATCTTCAGCAAGTATAGTGATCAATACCAGAGCAGTTCGTCAGACGATGCAGGCGTTCCTCGTCAGGCGGCGTACGGCAGTTCACAATCGGCAGGGACCGCAGGGAGGATCATAAACAGCTCAAATCACACAGCCTGGTTCAGAGGCCGCTCACAATCGGCAGGGAGGATCATAAACAGCCTCAAATCACGCGACCTGGTTTAGAGAAACATGAATTAGATCAGGGAGGGAAGGAGAAGACCTGCATGCATCGGCAGGATTAAAGCGATTGGGGCCACTGCAAGTCGAGACCACCATTCAACACCCGGCTAACTCAAGAGTTAGTCACAATATTGCTAAAAGAGCAAATTCCGTACTCTTTGTATCTACAGCTAAGGTCACGTCGTCCTGAAGAATGTCAAGCAATTTCATAATACTGGTACTAAATTCACAACCATATCTTGCTACACCAAGAATATCGAATCCACAGCTCGAACAGGCAGAGATCTCAAACCTGGAAGCGCTCCTGAAGGCTGGAGCATGTGGACGTTGAACTGCTTGTCGGGCCTGAGCTCCTACACGAGCTGCGGATTCTGGAGGAGAATTGCTTGTCGGGCCTGAGCTCAGCTCCTACCCGAGCTACGGGTTCTAGAGGAAGGAGACGATGGGGGCGGTGTTCGCGTCCAGCGAATTGAGTCTGGCGAGAACCGCGGTTTGGCGCGCGACCATGTCGGAGGGGACGACGTCGTCGGTGCCGTGTAGAGGAGGACGACGACGCAGAGGAGGGGGAGAGGGAGCGGACCGCTTCCATCGCCGCCACTTGGAGGCGGAGGACGCAGGATCATCGAGGACGGTGCTCGTCCTGGCGCGGCGGGGGCGAGCGGCCTCAACGGCGGCTAGGGTTGGGGAGGGGAGGGGAGGGGAGGGGAGTCGGGCGTGCGCGCAGCGGGGTTGGGGAAAGACGGCGCGGTCGGTGGAGCGATGAAGCCGTGCGGGCCCCGCATGTCGGCGCGGAAAATTTTTAAAGGAGCGGACGCGCGACCGTGCGAGGCTGGGGAGTCGGGGGTGGGAGGCGACGCACGCAGACTCATAACGAAAATAAAGAAGAGTAAAGATGCATTTGTGCTCTGGATCGTAGTGCTGTCTTGATCGAATCCGTTCTTGCTTCTTGTGACTCCTAGTGCCGCCGTCGTACTCCCTTACTTGCCCTCTGCGCTCATGGTCCGCAACAAGCTGATGCAGCCACGCTTTCCATCGCTCCCTCATACAGGGTGATGTCGGAGCAGGCGCTTGCCCTCTTCCATCATCCATGAACTCGTGATGGTACGGCACCACCACCCCGTTCTCCGTAGGGACCGAGTACGGCTTGTGCGTCAATTTAGTGCCGCCGGTGCTGCCATGGTGCAGATCGAGGGTGCACATTATGCTTGGGAGAGGAGGGAGGGAAGGGTGAAGGTGGCGGCCTGGCGGGGCGGACCAGCGGGGGCGGCGGCAGTCGAGAGATCCAGCTGGGAGAGATAGGAGCGAGCGATTCAGGAGAGTTCGCAAACGTTCGGGTAGCAAGGTAACTGGGCGAAGACCAACCCTATTAGCATCCAACGGCCCGTATCATTGGATTCGCTTATCGGACGGTTGTTGTTAACGGGCTGACGTGGATATATCCACCACCCGCGAACGCGACCGCGTTGGGATTGTAAGAGATGAGATATGGTTCCCTTTTATTTCTGTAAGCCAACCACAATCCTGAACCATACTTCGTGTAGAGGTGATGCAAAATTAAAAGTTAGAACACAATCTAAAGGACATTCATATCATTATCAGCAGATCCCAGTGTTAAATTACAGAGATGATAATCCTAGTTAGAACACAATCTAAACTAAAAGTTCTGCAATGGGGTAAACTAAAACATGTTTTCTAAGTTGTGATGGTACTATGTCACTTGTGTGCCATCACTTTTTTTGTCAACAGCATTGGGTATTCTCAATAGCTCTATCAAATGGATCTGGTAATTTCATTTGAAGACTTTCCTGAAATACATGTTGCTCGCCATAGAAAGTATTAACACCAGGGCATGTATCTGGCAACTTGAAAGGAGATATTTCTCTTAGTCAGGCTCTTCTACATCAATGAAACTGAAAACGTGTACTTCTGTGACACCAGGGCGGCAGCAAGAGTGTATGATCCGATCCAGAACCCAGAGAAGAAGCTCGGGTCTTGGTTGTTGAACGAATTAGTGACATGACAGGTTTCCAATGATTTGACTGGCCAATCTTCGAAAAGAACAAATCCAGCACTACCCGTGCCATCAGTTCCAGTTAGGCGTAGGTGATACCTATGGAAAAATAAAACATCATTAATTTGATCATGCCTGCGTCACTAAAGAAGAATCTAACTGTTACACCATCAAATCTGGTATAGCGTTAACATGTAGATGAGTGGTATACTTATTTTAGTTCCGCAGTTTTAGAAAGACAACCAGCTGAGGATTTATGCTTAGAATGAAGTACAGATTATCTATGGCGTATAGCGCATGAAGAAAAAACACCAAGACAATGACGGACTCGAGAAATAGTAATGTTGCACAAAAGTGTAACATTCTATAGAGGAAAATAAATGTATTGTAAAAAGCTGTCACGATAGTTACAAATTAAGGATGATATTTTGAAGTACCACAAACACCCAGGGATCGATATTCCACAGTTTTGCGAGTCTTTCCTTCGAAATGACACTACTCCAAACTTCTGAACGGCTGCCTGCCTGCCCACCAGCTAATATCCACTAAAGCCGTCAAGCGTCATCAGAGAATCAGACACACTGACATTGAAGCTAAGGAAAACCAAAAAACTAACAGATGGGGGACCACAGAAAAAATATAAATGAAAAGGTAGATGGAAATATGAACCTGTCAACATCAGGGATATCATCATTGATATACCACTTGCTGGTAGAACCACCACTCAATTTTCATCAAGCATTCAATAATTCTGAGATGTATTAATTATGAAGGGTAGTAAGTCAAAAGGTACAATAGAATATCTAATTTGCTGTACAAAAATATTCACACCAATGTCTCCTTTCCAATGCTGCGTGTTGTTTCAGCATGGAAATCGATATTGCCCTTAGCACTAAATTCATCTCTTTGTTCATCTGATTAACAGTTTGCAACAAAAATAAAAGTCCACAGGTTCATAACTAATAGTGGCATCACCTAGGTTCATATTCACCAATAGTGACATCACCTGAATATCTTGCTGCTCACTGTAGCAAACATACTTATCTCACTATGTGCACAATGCCATCCAAAGTCACCTTAAATTAAAAGAATACCCTAACTATAAACACTCCAGCTCTTGTTAAAGAAAGTAAAAGTTCCAGCATAATTACTCGTTACTCAAACAGGCTTGCATGCTTTATTTGGACTTAGGAGATTGTAATTTACACCTAAAATATCCTAAACAATTTGAGATATATATCTGTTGAGCAGCATGGGCTAAGTGATAGACAGTGCACAACCAAAAAAGGTCAAGAGCATAGAAATATAGCTCCGATACCCAATTCTATTGTATATGTGTATTGAAGCAGGGCAAAACAAAACACAAAAAAGTGCAAACATAGTTCAGCAGCGAATAGATCACCATCAGCAGGTCACAGCGTACAACCAACAGCAACTCACAAACAGGACACAAACAAAGCTTTTCAAATAGCAGGGTAGAACCAGCCAGAACAAGGCACGAAGGAAACATTAACAGTGAACATTAACAGTGAACGTAGCTCTCCACTCTGGAAAATCTTGAAAGCAGTGCAACCAAAAGTCGCGGAAAGTCTGATACCTAGGTGAAGTGCTTGGCCTTTCAGCTGCCAGATCCCCTTCCCTTCTGCACAGGCGGCACCATCTCGTTTGCTCCACTGGCCGGCAAGCTGTGGCAAACAGGACGTTAGTGTGAGGTTGGTTATTGGAAACAACAGGTAAGATCGAAGCTGGACCTAACCTTGGCGTCCCGGTCTCAACAGTAGCCTTGATTTTATTTTCCTTGTGTGAATAATATTATCAAATTCATGTTGTCTAGTAATATACATGCACAACAAATTGGTTGCAGAAGTCACAGGTAAATACAATGTCTAACTATATCGGATCTAATAGAGGTATTTGTTTCATTCGCACACCTTGTACCAAGAGAATGTAATCTTACCTGGCACTTTTAAGGAAAGAGGTCCATGCTGGTGTCATTGTTTGCCTTGGTGTTCTCTGCATAAATACATTTTAATATTTTAAATAAGGAAGAAGTACATATGTATCTCATATTCATGGCAGTGAAGAAGGGCCTTAATCTCAATTTGTCCCAAACAACAATGCTTTAAGTTAACAGCTTCAAAACATCTTCATATGACAAACATGGGATCATCAAATTAACCTATATATGCATTCAGTTGGAAAAGAGTATCATGGCATAGTTCCATGGCTAATTACTCATTAACGCTCGTTCTCAAATGAAAAGAGAGAAAATGAGTTTGTGTCAAACTGCATCTCACCAAAGGCCAGAGTATGTGGGTGGCTGCATGGTTATTCATTTTTTACTCTACAGCTCCAATGTCCACGGCCCAAGTCACAGCATCCTGTGATTAACAAAAGCTTCCCTTCAGATCCTCACAAGAGTTTGTTAATTTTGCCTTTTCTTTTCCTATGTGGATTAATCTGAATAACAGTGCAGGATCAGGTACTGATGATAACTAAATCAGATTGATTAGACGTATTTGTTTAAACACACACCTTATATCAAGGGAGTTGGATCCTACCTTGCATTTTGGGTCAATGTTGTCCTTTTTCCTGCATCACTCCTGCAGCACTCCCGGCACCCTGAAGTAATTGCCGTTTCAATTGATTTTAGAAGAGCGCCTATCAGCCAAAATTCAAAAGAAAAAAAAAAAGGAGTTAAGTTTAGCTATTCAGAAAAGAAGTATAAAGCAGGCCAATTTGAGACATTAGAATTGATCCCACAATTATCGATGGAATAAAAAGCGTTATTATAACAGAAAAATCTAAGACGAAGCCTAACATCGGGCTAAACAAAACTTTTCCTAAAGAAACACATATGTAGAGGCCAAGGTCAAAGGCAGTGATAATACTCCACCTCGCACATTAGCTGAGCAGTCCAGCGACGGTAAAGAAGGGCTGGTCGGGCTCGATTTGTCCATACAGTGGGTGATTCGTTCAATTTGGCAAGAGATTTGGGCAGTGACGCTCTCAATTTGGTCACTCTGGAGCCTGATTTGGGCGTCGTCGGCCCGTGGTGAAGCAACGACAGCAGAAGAAAGAACAGTTTCCATGGGGCGACTGTAGCACATACCTGTGTACGGCGTGGTGTCCCCGTCTCCCATGCTGCAAGGCGATGACGCTACTGGGACCCTGGAGGCCGTCGGTTTGCTGGACGACTTCAAGCGCCGCTGGCCTCATGCATCCCCTGCTGGAGAGCCTCGCGCCGCCGCCGGATATACTCTCATGGTGCGCACGACTCGAGCCACTAGTGCTCCTTGGGTAGCGCCCCACGGGAAGGAGGGATTGACGCGAGGGGGGATTGGGAGGAGGGAAGGGAAGGATCGGGAGGGAAGCATAGCGACTCCGCCGGATCTTTCCAGAGGCGCCGTCGCGGGGAAGGAGCAGGCGAGGGCGGCTCGAGGACGGGTTGAGAGCACTGCCCTTGTTTGCCGTCCATTGGTGCGAGGAGACGCGGAAGCCGGTGAGCGAGGGAGGGAAGTTGGGAGGACCGGAGGAGAACAGAGGAGGATGCCGCTGGTTGCTTCGAGAAGACTCTGCGTGGCTGGACACACAGGAGAGGAAGGGAGCCATATCAAAAAACCGGTGTTGGAACAGTGTAACAGTAGCGCCCGCCGTACATCTCAAAAAACATATAGCGCCGTACATCTAAAAACATATACTCCCTCCGTTCGCGAAATGAAGTCGTTCAGACAGCAGGACTAGTTCAAAATTGCACTAATCTCCCTGTCCTAACGACATCAATTTGCAAATAGAGGGAGTAGATAGATAGATTATGATTTTTATGTTGTTGACATATGCTAATATTTAAAAAATGTTTAAAATCACCTAAATTTTTGTGATAAAAGTTTTAACATACTCGGCTCACGAGCCTAACGAGCCAGCTCGATCTTTCTAAACGAACCGAGCCGAACTTCTATTTTAACTCGTTATCATAATGAGCCGAACCGAGCTAGCTTGTTATCAGAACGAGCTTTAACGAGCTGAGTTTTAATGAGCCGAGCTGGCTCGTTATCCACCCCTAACGGCATGATAGAATAGTTGTCAATGTTTACCTCTACTATCTGCACGGTTGTTACATCTGGCTGTTTATTCCCCAAGGACCAGGTAATTGTTGATGCTTCATCGTTCATGGAGTCATTGGTTAAACAGAGAGCCTTTTTCTGAGTACATACATCGCTCTGGAACCAAACAGGTAAATATATCGATCAGACCTCTGGAGTAGCAGGCATAACGTTATTTAACAAAGGAGAAAATGGCATGATAATCAGAAAGCAAGCGCAGGCAACAATCCAGGGCATGGAAAGCAAGGATAATTCGCATCAGGCATAGAAGCGGTGACGAAAGAAGTAATGTCATTTCCATGGCACCTGAACATCATGCGTGCAGCCTGTAAGAATCGGCTCCACCACACCCAAAAACTATATGATGCTAGCGAAACCAAAACAAAATAACTAAACATGACCTAATGCCTGCAACACGCAAATCATGCGTGAGAAAATGGGGATAACGCCTAACATTCAAAGCATTCCGTCAACCAAATCATGTGTGAACAAATAAAAATCAATGGTATCTGCAACATAATGGACCACCCATCACAAATCATGCAAAGGCCACCTGTCGGTTTTTGGGCCCGTTTGCTTTGCGTCCAACTTCTGCCGCACCGCAGGTGCGGCGACACGCCAAAAGTGCGGCGGACAAATCGTCCGCCACACTGGTGGCGAGAAACGGCGTGCAAATGAACTACGGTTCTGTGGCATTTCTTTGGTGTGCCAGAACTGCGTCGCCAGCCAAACACCACTACCTCGCGCCGCACTTGTGGCAGACGAAGCTGTGGCGAGCTGCGGTAGCAAAGCAAACGGGCCCTTTATAAGGCGATCAGCATCATGCAGGTCTGTCGTCACAGGTTGGACGAAGGATAAAAAGGGCCAGAAGACAGATACTCTTGTAATAACAATTCTATAAGAAAGTTCCTAGTTAGCATCAGAGCGATGCAGTTTTACCGTGCAGACAGACACCGTTTGCTCACCTGCACTTGGAGTTGCAGTTGTTTCAGCAATTCAATTGCCTCGTTAAGTATGGATGCATTGTCAGTCTGCACTCCAGAAACGATCACAGCACAGATATTGAGCTTCTACTCAGCACAAATGCAGCACAACAACCTGCAACTCATGGCAAAAAAAGTTAAACTGTATATGAGTATAGAGTTAAAATGTAGATGAGTATTACACTTTTTTAGGTTTAGCAGTTTTCAAAGGACAGACACCTGAGCAATTTACACTTAGAACCCTGAAGTACAGATTATCTATGGCATATAGTGCAAGAAAAAAAAACACCAAGGCCGTGGCAAACTTACTCTCAAATGGTAAGGGTGCACAAAGTACAGCATTCTATAGAGGAAAATATAAGTATTATAAAAACATGTCATGATAATTACTAATTAAGATTGCAAGGTGATACTTGGAGAGTGTGTTGTCCCTCAGCATAAGCTGGTGGTAGCTGACTTCTGTTTTAGAATTCGTCTTCAACAGAATAAGCATGCCAAAGTCACTAGAACAAAGTGGTGGAAGCTCAAAGGAGATGCGGCACAAACCTTCAAGGAGAGGGTCAGCAAGGAGGGCCCTTGGGCGGAAGAAGGGGACGCAAACACCATGTGGTTGAAGATGGCGACTTGCATTCAGAGGGTGGCTTTAGAAGAGTTTGGGGCGACCAGAGGAAACAGAAAGGAAACTAAAGATACTTGGTAGTGGAATGAGGATGTGTAGAAGGCTATAGAGGAGAAGAAAGAATGTTACAAACGTCTACACCGGAATAAGACTGCAGACAACATAGAGAACTACAAAGTAGCAAAGAAGACTGCTAAACAAGCTGTCAGTAAAGCACGGGGTCGGGCCTACGAGGGCCTATACCACCGGTTAGACAAAAAGGAGGGAGAGAAGGATATCTATAAGACGACCAAGATTCGTGAGAGGAAGACGAGGGAATCAACCAAGTAAGTGCATCAAGGATGAAGCGGATCAACTTTTTGTGAAGGATGAGGAAATAAAGATCAGATGGAGAGAGTACTTCGACAAACTGTCAATGAGGAGAATGAGAGCTCTGCCTTAGAGTTGAACGAGTCCTTCGATGATAACAACAAAGGTTTCTCAATGAGAATGAGAGCTCTGCTTTAGAGTTGGACGAGTCCTTCGATGATAACAACAGAGGTTTCTCAATGAGGAGAATGAGAGCTCTGATTTAGAGTTGGACGAGTCCTTCGATGATAACAACAGAGGTAGTTGCAACCCCATCCATCCATGTTCGCCCACATCTTCTTGGCCTTTCGTGCCTCGAGCTCGATGGAAAAAATGTCAACACTTTTGCTCACAAAAGACATCAGAAATCACCATCCTTTGCAGATCCAATCAGATAAGGTAAGCCTCTGGAAGCAACAATCGGGGGCAATGTATTCAGATGTCTACCTGCGTCCATCCCGCACCACCGTCAGCACCGTCAGCAACAATCGGGGGCAGTGTATTCAGATAGTCTCAAGTGACCACATGCTGAGCCTGTCACCCACGAGGCCAGCTAATCTGATATCACCGTTCACCCCGGATGTGAAGACAGCTAATTCGTTGTCCTCCCTTAGCCCTTTAGTCACTGCCAAGCCCCCCTCGCCACGGAAGTCAAATCTCATGATCAGAGAACCATCCTCACTGATGAAGTACAACATGTCTCCGATGAGGGCCTAGGGGTTATTGAAGTCGAAAAGCCAATGACAGTACTAGAACCCCATGGATGAATAGTAAGGTGCGCTCCTCCACTCACCTGTCTCCGACGAGTACACACATCCTCGAGGGAACCACCAGTCATCGTCATCGTCCTGGTCGATGACTACCAAGACAACAAAGAAAGGGCCACCGTGGCAGTCCCCATGGTCGCAATCGGTAGTGGCACACAACACTGCACCATCGACGCGAACGAGTCTGCGCATATACCGGATGTCCTTTCCCGGGGGAACGCGTGGCTCCTCGTCTGTGATGGGATCCCAAACAATGAAGTCTGAGGTCCACGTATCGTAGAGGACGACGCGGCCATGGCGGCAGTCAAGGATGACATGGTCATTGCGGTCGGGTTTGCGAGGGCGGAATGACATTGTGGGGACGAATTGGACTTGGTTGGGTTCCCAATGGTGGAAGAAGCCAAGCAAGGGAGGCGTCTTGTGGAATGCGCGGTAGCGGACGAGGAAGGCAGGGTCGGTGAGGAGGCGGCGCCATGACTTGCAGACGAGGGAGGCGCGGAAGAGGAGGCGTAGGGTCCTCTGGGTGGACGCGGAGGAGAATCTCTACCACGAGATCCTCCGGCAGCTGCTGTGTTATACTTATCATCATTAAGCCTCCAACCTCTTTCTGCTGAGATAGTGTTGACATTTCCTGTACTAAAGAAAAACATGGGAAAAACTTTAGGAATTCTCAATGAAACATGTCCTCTACAAGCCTATGCAGCTTTACAACACTTGTGCACCAACCTGACCCGAACACCTCACAAGCAACATACAGTATTGCTAATGTTCCTATACTATACATGGGTACAGCCAGTGTTTAAAAAAGCGTCGCCTAGGCACGCTTAAGCGCCGCCTAGGCGCTGCGCGGTGACCGGCCGCTCCGCTTTTCACTAATCGTTGGGTTTAAGCGGCCGGCTGCTTAAGCGTGGAAAAGCGGCGCGTTTTTCCGCTTTCATGACGTGGGCACCGCTTTCTTGTGAGGGCCACGTGTGGATTCCAGGGCTAAAACGAACGCTCCGGTCGGCTTTCCATTCCCTATGGCTCAAATAGAGTTGTTTACTCTTTTCTCTTCTTTTTAATTAGTTGTTTCAACTGCTGTTGAGCTTTCCCATGTGCCCAAGGTCAGCTCTGCCGAGGGGCCTCGGGCAAGTTGACGAATAAAGAAACAAGAGTGATATGCTAGTATCACCGCTTAGCATAAATTGCATAACCACTTTATTAATTGGCCATACTGCATATTAATTATGTACTAATATATGTTTGGGCCCACCGCTTTTTGGCGAACGCCTAGAAACGCCTAGGCGCCGCCTAGGCGGCCTAGGCGCTAGGCGGTACCTCACCGCCCGCTTTCGTCTACCGCTTTCTTAAACATTGGGTACAGCAAATACAATCTTTTTGCCGAGGACTGTATACAGTACCTAACAAGAACACCGATTGACAATCCAAATGCGTGCTCCTCTGCAGCTAGCATTCCAAATGTAAATATGCACAACTGTGCAACATTCATGCATATGAGGCCATGCAGGCATCACAGGAGATGTTTCAGATGTGCGCAGCAGGACGATCAAATTCCCCAACCAACCCATTTCACTTCGTTAATTACACACCTCCCAAGTTTCATGCCTATTTTGTTCTTTCATTTGGGACGAATTTCAGTAACAAGAAAGAGGAAGCAGTGCTTCCCAATGCCTGAAGGAGTTTTTTTTGAACCTCATGCCTGAAGGAGTTAGTACCGCCACAAACACATTTTTAGTGGGGCGGGCCAAGCGGGCTAGTGACCCATTGGGCCCGTGAGAGGGAACCGAGACGGAGAAGTAGCCAAAACTGAGACCATCTGCAGTTCTGCCATAAGCACCCGCCAATCCTATACTTAGGGCGGGCGACGGGATCGTTACGATCGATCGGTGTTTGAGATTCGTGCAAAAACGCATCGACGGTCGAGCTTCTCTCTTCCTCCTCCTGCCTCCCCGACGGCGGCGGCGACGGCGACGAGCCCGGCGAAGCCGGGTTAGCGCGGCGGAGGGCGGCGGCCGCGGATTCGGCGGCGGGAGCCGCCGGAGACGATGGAGGAGGGCGGGGCGGGAGCGTTTCGCCGGAGAATCCTTTAGTGCGCAAGGATTTGTACCTCCGAATCTCATCCTTCCTCCACCGGACATAGAAGGGCGGCGGCAGGCCGGACCGGCGGTGGGCGGCGCGATGCGGGCGGGGCGGCGAGGCGGCGGGGACGCCGCCGGCCGCGGTGGTGGCTGCCGGTGGCGGGCGGGGTAAGGGCGGGGGCGTCACTTCCGGCCGGGTTAGCGCGGCGGCGGTCGAGGGCGGCGGCGGAGGCGGCGAGGACGCCGCCGGAGCCAGGCGGGAGGCGGAGGCAGCGGGGGCGAGCACGACGACGACGTGCGGCGGCGAATGGCGAGCTCAGTGCGGCGGCGGCTCGAGGAAGAAGAAGCTGGTGTGGGCCGTGGGCCGACGCGGAGCAGGCCGTGGGCTGACCTACGCCGACGATCCCGTCGGACATCCTGCACATAGGACGTCCCATGAGCACCTCCTCTCCCAAGTCACAGCCGAGACCACCTTCTTCTGGCACAAGCCGCCGTCGGTTACCATGCCGGAGGAAGACGTCCCTATGCTCGACTCCGCCCCGCCGCCGGCCGCTCCTCCCCCCGCCGCCGCCGCGGCGCCGGCAGTCTCCACCGTTCACCGTAAGATCTCTACTCTCTTGCTATCCGATTTGCTTAGATTCGATGTGCCTAACGTTGCGCTCATGCTAGATCTCAAGGAGATCGCCTCTTTGATTGAGGCGGGTTCCCTCTCGAAGGAAGTACGCTGCGTCTCCCGCGCCGTACGCCTCACGGTCGTGCTCCGCCGCCGCATCGCCGCGCGGGATGTCTCAGCCTTCATCGCCTTCGCGCTGCCTGCGTCCTCCGACGCCTACGCCCGCCTCTCCACCCTGCTCCCCAAGGTAAAGTTCTGATTCCTCCGCTGCTGCGATCCATAACCGCTACCATCACCCAACTCCCGAGTACTAGCGAAATCTAGGGTATAGTGGTCACAAGTAGTGCTGCAATTCCCGTTCTGAACTGCTTAGAAGATGTCGCTGTTGCTGCTAAGATATTGATGTGTCACAATTAGATATGCTGATGCTTCCTGGGGATTGATTTGTCACTGCGAGTTTGGGCTGCTCTACTCTACAGCTAATGGAAACATGGGTCTTTATGATGTTTGCTTTCTTCTTAATGAGCTGATAATGAGCACTTCAGTGTCTTGATTTGATGTCACTAAGCAGTGAACATCTCTGCCTGATAGTTCTGGAATTGATGTCACTAGGCAGGAGCAGCTGCTGCTGTGATCTATCTTCAGTTCTGCACCACTATCACGCTAAACCAGGGTAGAGAAACTAGAGTGTAATTCTCACGGGATTGCTTGGAAGATGTTACTGTTGCTGCTAAGATATTGATGTGTCCCAATTGGATATGCTTATGCTTCCTGTAGATTGATTTGTCACTGTGCATTTTGTCTGTTATACTCTAGAGCTAATGGGGCACATGCATGAACGTGTTTCATTTTCTTGATTTGATGTTACTGGGCAGCAAGCATCACTGCCCGTATTTCGATTTCTTTCATCTCACACGTTTACTTTTAAGAGCATCTCTTTTTCTGTATCATGTGTTTCGTATTCTAGAGCTAATGGGGGGTGCACGTAGCTCCCGCTTGCGTAGGGTCCGACCACTTTGGGTCTTTTGTATGCAGCCTTTCCCTACATTTCTGCAAGAGGCTGTTTCCAAGATTTGAACCCATGACCTCATGGGTCAAGGCAACAGCTTTACTGCTGTGTCAGGGCCCCCCTTCTAACGGGGCACATACATGCGAAGCCGAAAAAGAAAAAACTGCCCCCCCCCCCCCCCCCCTCCTCTCTATCTATCTATCTCAATGAACGTGTTTCAACCTTTTGATTTGATGCCACTGGGCACTAAGCATCACTGCCAGTGTTTCGATTTCTTTTGTCTCACGCTTCAACTTTTAAGAGCATCTCTTTCTCTGTATCATGTGTTTGGAATTATAGAGGTTATGGGCACATACATGTTTATAAATAACTGCTTTTTTGTTCCCTTAATGACTGTTTCAATTTCTTGATTTGATGTGACTGTGCCATAAGCATCTCTGCCAGTATTGTGATTTCTTTAATCTCACGCTTCAACTTTTAAGAACACCTCTTTTTTTTGTATCATGCGTTTGGAATTTTTTTCATTGGTTCGTCTGTGTTGGATGCTCATACTATGTTTAAAATGAATTTTGAATTCATTCCTAGCGGCGGAGTTTACTGCTTGTGATTTTCGTCAGTGTGAATATTGCTTTGGTAGCATTGAAAAATTGTCAACAATAAGACAAATTTCTTGCAATTTTGGTATATGCAATGGATCTGTGATTCTTTTGCATGTGAGGACATTATGATGGGTCCTTTAGAGTAAATATGAATAATGTTTCAAATCCTTATTTAATTCCATTGTGATATTACGACTGTTCACTTTGGAATAAATTTCATATTTGGATGCAGACAAGTCTTAGGCAATAAATCCTTTAAAGTTTCAATGCACACGATTAGTTGAAGTTGCATTGCTAAGTTTGCCTAAAATAATTATGACTAGTTCTGCTGGAATTCAAGTTTTGACTCTTTTGTCCAAAATTTTGTAAGACATTTACCTATTGAGTCTTAATTTGTGGGTCTTAAATTAGTTTGACTAATGGTCCATAATGCCCCTTTATAAAGGAATTCATGGAGAACGATGTGCTCTCCTCACTACATATTTTGGATTAATTTTATCCTTCTATTTAAGTGTGGTTTAGGGAGTACCGCGATAAGAGTATTATGTGCCTACTCTAACCTTGTGGAATTCGTTCTTTGATGGGCCACTATTCAATATTTTTTGGAAACTTAAGATTACATTTTCCATAATAATGATGCATTGTTTGAATAATTTTTTACGGACAATGCCCAAAATTTAGTCTCACATATACTGGTTGAGCCTATAAGACATGTAAGAACTTACCTTATTGCAAATTTTGGCATGATGATTCAGTAATTTTTTGATAGTCCACGATCATATACTGACCAAAGTTGTTTATGTTCATGGGTTGTCGATATTGATTTGCCACTTACATTTTTATTAAGTTCCTACCTCATGGATTTATGATGTTTATAATGTAGGCATAAAATTGAGACAAGCCTTATGTATAACTCATTTAGGCCATAAGTATATGTTTCTATACATGCTGGAAATATCAAACTGCAGCATCGACAGTGAAAAATACGCCCTGAACAAAACATTTATAGCGTTCACCTTCACCTTGCCAGGCCACGGATTTCTGCTAGTGGAGCAGTCCAAGCTTTTGCCCATTGCCAGGTAGTGCGCCCTTACAATGGTGGAATCAATTGTTGGCACATGGCGATGAAGCAACCAGAAAATGGCTCTCTATCTGAAAATCAAGATACTACTCAATTCTAATAACACACTGTTGACTGAACCCAAACAGAATTAGTAGCTGTTTGCATGGGAGAGCCAGTATAAATCTGGTTCCGAATGGTTCTCGATGCCAGGAATATTCTCAGTGTTTTTTTCTAAAACAATGGTAAGTTCAAATGACACATATTGTTCGCACTTTTTTTATCTCAGCAATATAATTTAGAGCCGGAGAAAACATGACACTAAATGTCAGGCATTGAAGAAAACAGTTCAATTCTATCAGGAGAAAAATCAATTACCTGTATGATCCGGGACACCACCGTTGACCTGCAGCCTCCACCTCCTTAGGTCTCGTAAAGTTGTTCCCTAATGCATCCACTCTGCATCATGTTCCAAACGGTTTGAAAATCCTACAAAGAAAAATAAAGCTTAATATTGAAAGTAGAACCATTCGCGTTTATAACTCCTATATATCTAGTATCCACTTCCGAAAATCTGATGGTGGAGGCAGCAAAAGAGGGGGGTTAATCAAGGGTGGATTTGAGGGTGGATAGATGGTTCGCAGGAACTCGTGCTCTAGTAGTTTAGAAGATATACTAATTGGTAAGGGTTGAAAGAAATTTGCAAGAAACAAAACTTTCGAACCAAACTAAAACTTTCCTTTCTCGGCCATTCTGCCCAAAGAGTACGATGCATCATGTTCTGGCCCTGGTATTTCCACTGATCCAGTGGATAAAACATCCTCTGGATAAATTTCTGGTTCAACCCAAAAGAGAATATGCTTGGTATACCAAGTGGTTTTGACTGAATGGTATGAATACTTTGTATGGAAATACAGTTTTAGAAAGGTACATAAGAGTAAGTCTGCTAGTTTAGACCTTTAATATAGCAAATGTGCTGCCATACGAGAAAATAATCTAAAATAAAAAAGCTCTTATGTGCATATGTTGAACTGGAATGGAAGAGAGATTTACCAGGCAATAGTATCATGATGTTGAGCACTGTCCGAATTCAAAAACCCAATGATTCTCCTTGCACGTCCTATACATTATTACGAGAAAAAAATGAACAGTAGAAGAATATCATGTGTATTGCAAATGTATAAAAAAAAATCTCAGGTGTTGTTTTTTAGGGGAAAAAGTAGGTAACGATCTGTTACTAACTTACTAACAAACTTTATAGATCCTCAGCTTGAACTTCTGAACAATGGGTTCTCAAAACTAATCCATAGACTTGCACACTTCAGTATGTGTAGAGTTCAAACATTTTTGTGCCATGGCAAAAAGACAAAATTTGACGCTAAGTTATGAAACTTCCTAAAATCTTCTGAAGAAAATCAAAATTCGACATCACTCATTTTTTGATGTGGCATGATCTCAGCAAAACTATCTGGATGCACCTGAAAATTTTGCAGGCAAGAAAATTTGTAAGGAGGTGTCACTGACACAAAAAGATTTACAAAATTCTGTTGCCATAATTGAAGCACTCCAGGATCCAAAGAGTTTTGATTCCTATAATGAAACACAAACCAGCATTGGCTCGAGCAATTATTGAATATGGTAGGACAATGTGTTGATAAAATAGTATAAACAAAATGAAATATGACTATAATAATTTCTTAAATTAGCCTACTGGAAGCAAATATTTGGATCACACGGTTGGATAGTCTGAGTGTGAAGTGGCAATGAATACTCCAATGTTAGCTGATATGCAATGACAAATTTGTTAATGATCTAAAATCTGCTAAGATGTCTACTAAAGATGCATTGCCACTTGCCAGAGCCAAAGAAGGGGATATAGAATTTTTAAATTCTCTGGAAACTGACACATAGTAGCTTATCTAATATCACACAGGGTTTAGGGTTTTAGGGTTTAGAATTTTTAAATTCTCTAGAAATTTTCTGGATATCTTATTGCTATAAAAGGCGCGAATGTAAACTGATGTATTCGTGGTGGGGCGGTGTGTGTTACCGGGTATTTGTCCCGTTTCTTCTTCTTAATATAATGAAATGCAGCTCTCCTGCGTTCTCGAGAAAAAAAAAAATATCACACCGATGCAGTTTTCACTCCTGTGCAGTACCTCCTTCAGTTTGCAATCTTAGCTGCAATGCAAAGTTGAAATCGTGCCTGCAACTGCTGTGGTATAAGAAATAAAGAGTCTATCCATAAATAATTCATAACAACCAAATTCAGAAAGGAATATCCCTCAAGAAAATTATAGATTTTTTATTTAGATTGGTCACAAGTTTTTCACAAATATATAACTTTCCCCAAGGATTTTATAAGGCATGGAATTTCTCTGTACTCTCTTTCAAATCAGTAAGGTCGAATTACACAATTCAATGAAGTTGATGGAAATTAAGCCATTTCTATTACCTGAGTTCAGCAGTATCTGCATTTCCTCCACTTATCTTATCTGCAAGAAAGCCCAGCCCCAAATGTGCCAAACTTATTGTACTGAATCCTGCAAAGGCGTGGCAAGAGTAGCTTGTAGTGTTAGCTAACTTCAGGCAAACCAGAAATAGAGCATTAGCTCCGATCTCTCTCCCCATCTGTGGAACTTTACCCTACACATTATCACTTTAGCACACTTATATAGGTTAAGGAAAGCGCAAGTCAGTACAGAAACATTAAAATCGGTAGGAAATACCTCAAGTACTCGGAGGCGTCAAGGATGAAGAATGTCAATTTGCTCAGCTGCCGGTAAAATTGGTGGTGACATTGAAGCCATCTTCTAAAACCCCTGTTTGAAACAGTTCATGACCTTTAACACAAGTCACAAGAAAACTTTACAAAATGAAAAAAGGTCGCAGATCAACATGTACATGCGAATTAATTTTTAAAATCAATTGAGTGTGATCAACCTTGAATCCTCATCCATCCTTGAAACGAAGCCCAATAGCGACACAGAGAAAAAAACGATGCCCGGTAGATGGATGAATCACTGAGAATGACCAACACATACAGGTAACATGATTCTTTTGGACTCACCTCAGTACGGATGCACCTTAAATCTTGCCCCAGGCCTCAATACCACACATAAATCAGACCTAATATGGTGAGACGATAAAGAAAATGGCTTCAGAATGGATTGATGGCTAAACAAATTGAATATATCAACTACAAAATCAGTGTAACGAGCCCAAACTGCACCTTATGGAGAAGGGATTCGAGGTTCGAGAGCAAGAAACAAGTAACGAGCGCGGCGACGACACGGCGGGCTGCATCCCGACGGAGACGGCGGAGGGGTCCGGGAGCGTCAGGTCCGGCGGGTACTCCTTCCTCTGCCCCGGCGGCGGCGAGGCGGACTTCTTGGGGGAGGAAGATGGCGACACGGCGGGGGACTTGAGGAGGACGCGGAGGGACCGGTCCTTCTCGCCGGCGGCGGCGGCGCGGGGGAGGAGGTCCCCGGCGCGGAGGCCGAAGAAGGTGCGCGGCCGCCACGGCGTTCGCGGCGCGGTGGAGGGCAGGGGAGAGGGCCGCGGGGCGGTAGTCGAGGTGCAGGGAGCGCGGGGAGGAGGTGAGAAGGCGGCAGCCGAGCAGGCGGGGATGAAGGAAACCACTCAAACCGGAGACAAAGGAAAGGAATCAAATCAAGCGAAGATTGCGGGCGGGATTGAGCGACGGGTAAGGCCGTGTTTGGAAGTTCTGTATTTCTTTTCCCCCGTAACTGAGTTACACTTGTATTTTTTTGTGCACAAGAAAACACCTGTAATACATTGTATTTTTTCTCCCCGGTAAGTTGTTGTTTGGGTAATCTGGAATAAGGGCCACATAGCTATGACCGGAATTTCAGAACTACAAACAGAGCTGGACTTCAAAACTGAACAAGATTCGTATCATCACCCAAATTTGAGCCAAAAATTCTGATCAAAACACAGAATAGCATATGTATGCAAACATTTTGAATACAAAGCGATGAAATTTGTCTCCACATTGAGCACGGAAGAGAAGGGAAAATAAGGAAAAGGTCAAAAGGAACACTCCAATGTTGCAATGGAATGGGGGAGCAGTGGCATCGCTGCTGTATTGGTTCGTTGCACACCCTGATGCGAGCTTGCCGCTGTGTAGACGTTTCTTGTGGAATCGATCCAATACCTAATCAAATCAATCAACGCGAAAAGGAAGTAACCAAAGGATATAGCTGATCGCTGCATCAAATTGGAACGAAGAGTTGAAGAAATTTCGATCTAGAGATCAAGCAAGATATCAGATCGGCCATCAAATTGAACGAAAATGGAGGTAGAGGCCACTGAAATATCAGATCGATTCATCAATGCTGTCTTGCAGTCAGACGACAGCGGCATGTACGGGATGTGAACGACGATGCTAATGGGGATTTGACGCGGTGCGGATCAAAGCCGAATCGAGGTCGACGACGATAGGGAAGGCACAGATCACGGCCGGCGGCGATGCGGAAGGAACACAAATCGAGGTGGCGAGGACGATGGAGTTAAGATCAAGGCGACGAAGATGCCGCCGCGGATGGCGACCGGCGGCAAGGAAGCAGCCCGATAGTTGTCGGAAAATTAGTGTCGCCTCCTGAGACGATTTTATTTTTCCGGCGGAATGGGCCAAACCGATCGTATTTTTTTCAGCAATACCTGTCATCCAAGCACATAAATCCGGCCCACGTCGGAAAAGTATTGGGCATGTAAATTACAGGGGTATTGGGCATATTACCGGGCTTCCAAACAGGCCCTAAAGCAAATCACAGGTGAGAAAAATTGACACCGAGCCCTGCACGCGTAAACAATTTCAGTGTAAACGTGCGTCACGCATCACGCTCTGTGATGGTTTGGGAGATCCACGGTCTAGATGGTTTAGAGGTTGTGGACCACATAAAATTAAAGGTGGATCAGGGGTTAGATTTGATTAACGGTATCTTAGCTGTCGATGGTTTTTTCAGTCAACTATATTTGTTTATGAAATGATCCTGTGTGTGAAACAATTGCATGGTAACTATCGTTGGTAGGTGCAGTTTGATTTAAACAAAACAAACAAATATTCAAACATAAGCCTATTTTTATTATTTAACATCACCTAAACACATTGACAGTATAGTAGCGGTGCATGTTGGTTTGAAAAAATATAATAGCCATACATATGCCACATTGAATATGAAAATCATAGGCGGTCTCGACAAGCAAAGCACACAGGGCAAAAGAACAAAAAGATACACGTACATCTCTATAGATGGATGTGTGAATGCATTGCCTGAAGCATGGCAATATAATCATGGGTTGAAAATATTTGTATACCAAAATCACAACCTTAAAAACATGAATAAAAAATATGTCATGCTTCTCATGAATAGCACTGTGATGATGATGATCAAAAGAGAAAAGGCTCTCAAGGAACATCCCTTCCCCCGAAGCATCAGGTACTTGCACAGACATCGTGTCTTGTCATCAATCTAGCACCGGCTCAGCTTGTTTGCCGCTGCCCTCGCTGGAGCATTGCCATTCGCTTTTTATGACCACCCAATAGAAGAAAATAACCAGTAATCCTGTACCAATGTCAAGATTTAATGAAAAAAATATAGGCACACAATTGTTTGTTTCACAAACAGCAGAATGTGAAAGGTAAAATAACAGGGTGCAACCGATCTGGCATTCTATCTATTGAAAATATAAGAACTGGCAAATTTACACCAGCTATTCAAATAACAAAAGTGTAAAGTCAATTCAATATAGAAACACCATACGACATAAATATGTACAAAACGAAGAAAACTAATTTTATAAAGAAAACAATATGTGAATGATGTGAACTGAATTAGTGCATAAATACAAACATGGGTCGAGATGAACAACCATTACCTTTTGAGGAAAAAAAATCAAGAAATAACTGAAAGAACCTACTATGAAAGTCATGTATACAATTACTACTCAGTTTCCTTCTTTATCAGCAGCCTCAGAAATGCTATTTTTTCAGAATAGCATCTTGAGAGAAAAATGTGGCAATAACTGAACATAGTACCATGAAACTACACTTTTATGGTTGCACATGAGCGTAAAAGAAAAGGGAGCTGTTCCATTTTTTTTCACCCAACGAAGATTTATTAAAAGAAAGGGGTTCAGAGTAATCATAGATTGACTCAGGAACAGAGGATGTAAAAATGGCGCGCTGGTAGAAAGATTAAAGACAGTTCTGCGAAAGAACGCTTAGCTGCAACATAAAGAAGTCGTCATCTTAGAAAGTAGCTGACTATTGTAGCACCGGTTCTACTTAATGAGTGAAATCAACTGTGCTCAATTGTTGCAGGAACTGGGAGAGGGGCAAATAAATCTACAGAAACCATGTTGACCATGGCAAACAGGGATCCAGGAAAGGCCAGTATCAGTACAGAGACTAAAACAAAATGCAACCAAAACTATATATTCCACATAAGGCCATAACTTGAATTTGACACTTGAGAAATAGTTCATGGACTCAACTGACCTATGGTAAAGAGTTTGGTATCATCAATTGGAACAACTTTTAATTGATGCGCAGTTTCTCTTTTAAAGGAGAGACATATGATGCACAATATTATCAGTTTTTTCACCTGAATGTCTTTGCTTTGCATATCATCATAGGACATACCGTAAGTTCACATGCGGCTCCTCACATATCATAACAGAGCATTATACACCAGGTGAGGAAACCAAATGAACATCGAAATTAGAGAATTAGAAGGAAAAATAATACCAGCCTGTCATTGTAGACAACCCACATCAACAAGGCCATGTAGCTAGACCATAGTCCAAGTGATTTTGTCCATACATCGTACAACATGCAAGAGAAACAAGCGCCAATTAACAGAAATAGAGAGAAGTTAGCAAGGGAAAAAAAGACATGCAAGAGAAACACGCGCCAATTAACAGAAATAGAGAGAAGTACCGCTCTGAACTCTTCCTTGCGGTCTGGTACCATTAGGAACTGATAACTTCACACAACAACGATGCAAAAGTAGTGCATGTGGCAGCCTCAAAGAGGTATACCCACAAATACCTTGTTGGAAAGTCTGCAGCTGCAGACGCCCATCTAACCCACACAGTAGCATGATCATCTGCACTACAACTCCAACAGCAAGTGTCCATTTGGCCTGTAAAAAGACATGCAACAATTTGAAGGACTAAGAAGGAAATGTTTGCTCATAGCAATTAAGAAAGAATGAAGGCAGATATATGCCAATCCAAAAACAAATGTATTTCCACTATGCAAGTACCCTCACTGGCTGATAGATGCGAATCTTAATAAATCACCAGTAGATTCATCATTTACTAAAAAAATTTCATCCAATCACAGTTGGTCTTCACGGTAACAAACCTAAGACATATTACCTATTGCATTGTGTTATAAGACACTCAACTCAAACAACAGAAAAGGTAAACTGTTGGGACAGTGCGCAGAGTTTTCTTGTATTTTATCAGGTTATATGTTGCTCGAAAGAAATTGTATCAAGATGACCGCCAAATACATCCTCCCTGTCTCAGATATGATCTTCCAAAAAGGTATAATCTAGAATGCAACTAGAGGGGGAGAAAAAGAAATGATGGTAAAAATCTAGCAAGCAGATACATAAATTTGGCGGTATAAGAGTCAAAGTAACAGCCATTGCTACACAGCCAGTGATCCAGGCCAACTACCAATATATGTTGGCTTCATAACAATCAGCAAAATACCAGGAGTTAATTTTCTCCATTTGGAAAATACAATGTAATATTGGAAGTGGTCTTGGCTCAATGAAGTACAAAACATTGAAAGATAAATAAAACATTCAGCGCATTGGGATGAGCAAGAGAGTTAAACATGTTAACATATCTGCTGATACAAAAGAAACACTGAACATACTTGAGGATGACAGGAATAAATATCAGTGACTTATTTCGGAAAGGAAAACTTATATATCAATAACATACCTTCGATGAATGATTGCCATTTAAACGCTGCACCAACAAAATATATTAAACCTTGCTGGAAGCATTAAATCCAAAGAAAGCTAAAAAGAATGCATAAGTGGATTATTCGTTAAATTCTGAAGCAAATTTTTTGTGCTAAAGCAAGATCACATACTGACAATAGAGCCAAATATTCAAACATTTAGCATGTAAAAATTAGAATCAGCTATGACTTCAATTTGGGCAACGACACAAAAGATTTGTGAACTACACAGATGAATATCATCACAAACTGTCTCCAATTCAATAGGACCTTATGTCAAGCTAAATTGATCTCTCTATGTGACAACATTATGCACTGGACGGTAGGAGATTAACAGAGAAGCAAAAAGAAGTAACTGGGAACTCACATCTTTATATTGAATATGGTGAGACACCTATGACTGATGGAGCTGTCAGCAACTCATTCTCACAGTGTAACAGGAACATCAACTGAAACTTAATAGACGAATTAACAACATCAATTGGATAGTCTTTTCAATCACACAGAACTTATTTCGTAGATGCAATGGAACTGAATTGCAGAAAAATTCTTAGGCACGACAGATTTCTAAAAAATAAGATCCACCTCTAAAACTATTAAATTAAGTGTTCTTTTTTGCCTGAACATGTGCCTTGCCTATATCTTTTGTTCCTTTCTGACCTGTCCAAAATGCTTCTAGTCCTATTAGCCAAATAATAAAGGCACAATTACTTGGTGTCATTCTATGGAATCAGACAGAATAGAGAAATAAAAACATATGAATCTGATAAGTTCCAAGAACATGATGTAATATAGGGACCTTAAACATAGAATGGTACCATCACGGTACAAATAAGTTCATTTAAGAAGAGGTAAGCCTGAAATGACAATAATTATTGGAAAATACTACTGGAAGGCTAACCTCTAGACATGTAAATAGGTAGCCCTAAAACCAGCTTATAAAAGACACAACTATTGGTCTAGCCATGTATAGAGAGTGGAAGCAAGCAATCCATGTGCCAGAACCTTGATTTTCCCCTATTTTGAATCCTTTGGGTTTTTTTAATCTTTTTTATCCTCTTTTTTCTCTCTTCTTTTTCTTTTTACCTTTTGCCTTCTTTTTCTTTTTACCCTTTGGTTTTCCTTTTCCCACGATATCGACCCCGGTCGCTAAACGAAACAGCGACCACCCTCCATCTCCCCAAATTGAAACAAAGTCCTGACCGGCCATCTCCTCCCCCGTCCCCCTGCCCCAACCCGGCGCCCCCCATGGCGGCGGCGGCGGCGGCGGCCATGCTCGGAATCCACGAGAAGAAGACGACCTCGACCGACCTCTACAGCCCGCTGCGCCTCTACATCGCCTCGGCCTACTCGGAGCGGGAGGCCGCCGTGGCGGACGATGCCCTCTGCGTGGTGCGCGACCTGCGCGCAGAGGTCGAGCAGCCCCTCCGGGATCCTTCGTCCCTCGAGCAGCGCCGCGACGCGCTCCTTGTCTACGCCCGGGCGCTTGCCGTCGTGGAGCGTTTCCCCATCTCCCCCAACCAGTACCGCGCGCACGTCCACTCCCTCACCTTCAGTTGGTGGGATGCTTTTAAGGTCAAGCAGAAGTGCGCCCTCGCCTCCGTCCACCTGGAGAAGGCCGCCGTGCTCTTCAACCTCGGCGCCGTCTACTCCCAGATCGCGCTCGCCGCCGACCGCGCCACCGAGGTCGGGATCGAGACTGCGTGCGGCGCATTCCAGGCCGCAGCGGGGGCGTTCGCGTGGCTCAGGGAGAGCGGGGTCGCGGCCAAGGCCGTCGCTGCAGGGGCCACCACAGTCGACATAACCCCCGATTGCGTCGGCATGCTGGAGAAGCTCATGCTCGCGCAGGCAATTGAGTGCTGCTACGAGATGGTCGTGGCTGGAGAGAAGCCACCTGTGTTGTGCTCCGAGGTGGCGCGCCAGGTGCGTGGTTACTGCCTGTTGTTGTTTAGGTTGTTCTGTTGCTGCCGAACTAAGTGGTATCGGCGATGTGTTTAAGGGACGTACTTGGGTTGATATGGACCGGATCTTGTAATGATCCTGAAGTTGTTTAAACAGTGATAAACCTAATTCTGGAATCACCCCTTGGGATCCTTATTGTTTGGTTGAGCATATTTAGGATACTAGAAGACATCAAAGGAAAAATGCGGAAGTTAATTGAGTAAATATTTTATCTGTTGGGCTTGCTTGAGTAAATGTTTATCCTGATGGCAGTGAGATGAGCTTCTGCTATTTGATTTGATTTAGCTAAATGTGACTTGCATAGTTAGTTTATGTTATTATTGCTATTAATTCAGCACATTATTATTGGTGATACTATCACGTTTCTTTGCATCTGTGAAGTTTTGGTGTTGATGGACTCATGGCCATATGCTAATTCTTGGACACATCTTTTCAGGTGGGCATATACTACGACGAAGCTTATGCAGCTCTCAGCGCACCTCCTCTTAGTCAGTACTTCGATAAGTCATGGGTGGCCCATGTCCAACTGAAGGCAGCTCAATTTTGTGCTGATGCTCGCTGTCGGTATTCATTGGATCTTCATGACAAAGAAGAAATTGCCGAAGAAATTGCACGATTAAATATTGGAATAGGGGCGGGTGCCCTTCCCACCGCACCCCTTGCAAAGCTGTTGGAAGGTAATATCACATTACCTTTTGATCTGAGAGAAGACGTAGAGGCTGTGCAGTTAAGCAGTAGCCCTGCTGGCTTGGAGGCTGAGTTGCAGCAGCTTAGGGATTTGGGGAGAGTCAACCAGGAACCGCTTGTTCAGACTGAAGAACTTCTGCAGAAAGAGGCCAATGAAGATGCCCAATTGCGGCTGCAATTCGGGAGTCGTTGGACCAGACCTCAGTCAAGCACCTTGACAACAAACATTCAGGATCAGTTGAATCTGTCTGCTGCTAATCCTAACAAAGCTTCTGATAGTGATTCTCTTATTGAACGAGGCGTAAAGGAGAACTATCCCTTGATGTCTATTCTTGACAAAAGACCGGTGAGAATTTAACATCACATGAGACTAAGTAGTATCAAATTTAAAGTATCACTTATCTTTATTTGCTTTACAGTGAACCATGGCCCTCTTTTTGTTATTAAGCCTTCGTGTCATATATTGCAGTTAGAGTCTGCACTTCCGGGGCCTATCATGTCCTTGGATGGGAACAAAGATGCTATTGTTGGAGCCCTGAAACAAAGCTTGGTAACACACATTAGTTCTTGAGTCATGCAGTAGGATCATTTTTTTGAAACTTGGCAAAACTAATTTGGATATTTTGACACAGAGGCAACTTGAACCTTTAGAAGCACAAAGGGCAGATCTTGAAGACATGCACAAAGAAATGAAGAGAAAGGTAAAGTACTTGCTTCTTGTGATCTTTCTTGGGTTGTGCCTGTAGAATACTCTGTCTGGTTGTAGCGTTAACCTAAAAAGCAATGGGGCAGGTTTCTCTTCTCCGTGGGAAAATTGTGCTTGTGTAGTGTACTTGGAGTTCTGTGTCGGTAGTGGTACTATTTCATCATGAGCTTCTATGAGTGTTTTTATTTGTGCTACTGACGCTGCTGTTAGTAATTTTCTGTTCTGCATTGCCCCTCGATTGAACGACCGGATGAATCGGAGAGGGAGGGAGGGAGGGAGGGGTATTGATGAAAATTATCTCGCCTCCAGACTTCAACTATTATCAATTAATGAATTTTTTTTTCCATCTTTCAGGATGAAAATAACCTTGTCTCCAGATTCCAAGAATTATCGATTGATGAAAGTCAGGTACTCGCTAAAAATTTGGAGTAATTTTCTGTTCTGCATTGCTTCTCGATAGATGAATGATTATGTTGCAACTAGGTGGTACCGAGCACCTGAGCTATGTGGATCTTTTTTCTCCAAAGTTGCTGGCCTTCTGAGCATATTGTTTGATTTTATAAGAATCATGATACTGACAAGAAATTTGATTGTTGTCTTAATCTCTTTATTGTTCCAGTAATCTGATTAAAGTGGTTAGTGGTTACTTTTTCATAATGCTGTAACTGTAGGTTAGGAAATCAATCATTCATAGTGTTTCCTTGGCAGTTCATCTCTGATAAATCTATACTCAAATATTTTGTTAGAGGATGTACCAGCACTAGTCCAAAAAACAGGTAGTGATAAATGATATCCAATGGCAAGTTCCTTTCATATTTTTTTCACACCTGATGCACTTAGTGTTCAGTCGTAAAATGGTCATATGAAACATTGTTTAGCCACCTAGCCATCATATGTATCTGTGATGTATTAAGCGACTACCTGGCTGTGTGCCTGCTATTCTTTTATTACTTGCCTGCTGGCAACACTCTTGGTTTCCCCTGAAGCAATATTTAAGTTTGACGAACCTTGTCATCAAATAGCCATAGGAAAGAAGGTACAAGCCTCTTATCTAGGATGGATAAGTCCATCATAGTTTGCGAGTTTTCTAGTTATTTTTGTAAAGCATGGTATGTTATTACCAAGTCATTGAATTCACTATATTCACCTTTAATTTTTAATTGGCTCAGGAGGACCCCGAAGTGGATCATGTAGAGGATGATGAAAATGGGAAGATTGAGTTCACAGAAGACGAAATCAAAAAATTTCTTGTGAATTGGGTTGGAGGAAAGGAGGATATATTAAAAGTCGACATTTACATGTACGACCCATGCAACTTGCCTAGTTCACCAGGTAATTGTTACCTGGTGGAACTGCAAAAAAATAAACGCGGTGACATCTCTCGGAGTGTTCGTGTGCGTCCGAAGTCTAGGTGGAAGGCTAATCGTTCCTCAGAAGATAATCTTTTCAAGATAACAACTTATCTTTACCAAAGGGATAGTAAAAAGGCACCAGGGTGGAAA
The DNA here is from genome assembly GCA_012490785.1 of Eragrostis nindensis. Taxonomy (NCBI): domain Eukaryota; kingdom Viridiplantae; phylum Streptophyta; class Magnoliopsida; order Poales; family Poaceae; genus Eragrostis; species Eragrostis nindensis. The sequence continues at coordinate 205,571 of JAAXCT010000904.1, forward strand.
ATGGTGGAGTATGTATTGAAGGAAGGCCCCAAGGTAAATATCTATTCATATTATTTTCAATTAATATACAATATATTTTTTATTAACTTTTTCTTATTTTTTCTCAGTTAAAAGCGGTGTGTAAAGTGACATTTGATGGTTCTTATGAAATCCAAACGATGAGGTTAGTATTTAATATTTGTTATGTCATTTTGTCTGGAAGAGAAGATTCACTAGAGAAAACATACAAAAAAATGTAACACTTTTTCGTACTAACCTAGCCACTTGGGATCTCTTCACCTCGAGACCGTTCGGGATGTCTGTGCTCTTTCTTCATCTTCCGTACTCAACTCAACCCTTCTGATTCGACCCTCGAGCCATACGGAAGAGGCCCGATGTACTTGTTGACCTTTCGTCATCACAACATTGGCGCGGATGGTGTTGGCCTTTTGGGCATTGGCTTGAAAGGTGGCAAAAACATAGCCTGAAAGACGAAGAGAAAAGCACAAGGTACAGATCCGGGGACTGCCAACCCAAAATCCTCATCGTCGACAAGAATGCCAACGATGAAGAGAAGGTGGACCAGCAGATGACGAGGCGAATCCTACGGAGAGTCCGGCCCCGACAATCACGGCGTGAGAAGCTTGGGGCAGCTAGACAAGTGAAGTTGAGCCTCGACTTAGGAAGGAAAGAGACAGTGCTCTAGATGCTAAAGGATAGTGGCGGATATGACGCACGCCATCGACGCTGAGAAGTGGAAAGCAGAGGAGCAACTGGATCGCCTAGTGGCCTCGAGTGCTTTGCTAGGTGAGAGTCCGTATACATGCTTTGCACCGAAGCCGCTCGACCCTGATGTATGAGTACCTGCAACAACTGCTAGAATCTGCTCGGAAGGCCATGGAGTGCCGAAAACCCAAACCTAGTAAGACAAGTCTTTATTGGGCGCGATTGACCCCACTCTTTGACCTAAGGTCTCGATTGGTGGATCCAAAATCTCAATTTTCTCCCGGGCTCCAGACTGCAAAGTGGGCCACAAATTTTTGGGCGACCAAGTTCCCTTTTTCCAATGGAACACTAACTCTATAGAGTTCTTTGTGAGCTACGAGGTAGCCATCAACTCCACCATTGGCGGTAATACACCAAGGCTGACATTTGTATTGACGGTCAAGGCATCGCGAGCACTAAGTACTCAAGGTTGGATCTCGAAAGTATGTACTCTTGGGAACTGCTTCGAGTGCCATCAAATCAAATTTCCAAGGCAACTACATAATACCTATCTGCTCGAGCAACTTGCACGTGCACATCTGCAAGTAGCACGACGATGAGTCTCTTCCTCCAACGCTTTGTTCATAACGAGTGCCTCCAGAAGCCTTTACTTGCCTTGGGGCAACATCAACAACAACAACAACAACAACAAAGCCTTTTTATCCCAAGCAAGTTGGGGGTAGGCTAGAGATGAAACCTGCAGGAACCAACAAGAGAGGCAAAAGCAACCAGAGAAGGAAACCAACAAAAGGTGGAAACCAACCAAAAAAAGAAAGGGCAAAACCGGATAAAAAGGGAAACAAGTGAGAGAGAAGAGGATGGCAAAGGGCAGCCCGGTGCATGTAGCTTGACTCCAGAGTGCGCATCCATATATCCAACTTCTGAGCAACATTACTTATACTTTCGTCAACTAGCACCACATCATCTACGAAGAGCATACACCAAGGGATATCACCTTGTATATCTCTTGTGACCTCATCCATCACCAAGGCAAAGAGATAAGGGCTCAAAGCCGACCCTTGGTGTAGTCCTACATGAATCGGAAAATCAGATGTATCCCCGCCACTTGTTCGAACACTTGTTACAACATTATTGTACATATCTTTGATGAGATTAATGTACTTAGTTGAGACTTTGTGTTTTTCCAGGGCCCACCACATGACATTCCTAGGCACTTTGTCATATGCCTTTTCCAGGTTAATAAAGACCATATGTAGGTCTTTCTTTTGTTCCCTCTATCTTTCCATCATTTGCCTTAAGAGGAAAATTGCCTCCATAGTTGACCTTCCTAGCATGAAACCAAACTGATTTTTGGTCACGCTCGTCATCTTACTCAGGCGGTGCTCGATTACTCTCTCCCATAGCTTAATTGTATGGATCATCAGCTTAATTTCACAGTAATTAGTACAACTTTAAATATCTCCTTTATTCTTGAAAATTGGTACTAATGTACCGTGCCTCCATTCTTCGATTATTTTGTTCGTCCGAAAGATAAGGTTGAAGAGCTTAGTGAGCCATACTATGGCTATGTCTCCGAGACATCTCCAAACCTCAATAGGGATACTATCGGGGCCCATTGCCTTACCTACCTTGATCCTTTTTAACGCCTCCTTTGCCTCATATTGTTGGATCCTTTATACGAAACCTCTGTTGTTATCATCGAAGGACTCGTCCAACTCTAGGGCAGATCTCTCATTCTCCCCATTGAACAGTTTGTCGAAGTACTCTCCCCATCTGTTCTTGATCTCCTCATCATTCACTAAGAGTTGATCCGCTTCATCCTTGATGCACTTGACTTGGTTGATATCCCTTGTCTTCCTCTCCCATGTCGCGCCTCCGACCTCACTGGCTAGACTCCTTTTGGATATCACTCCCATCTTTAGGGGCCAAGGATGGCTGACACCCTCTTTTCCACCTCTTCGACGGAAGTCATTGTATAAAATAAGTATAATATAATAGAGCAAATTACTTATTTGTCCTCATCTTAGCAACTTATCTTATTTGTCCCTGTAAAAGCCAACTTCCCAACTTTGTCCAAATTATAGAACTCTTTATCTGCCCTATTGTGTGAGTCAGTTCAAGAATTCTCCTTTTCACCGTTCATTCCGTTATAAGTTTATAAAAGGCAGCCCGGTGCATGTAGCTGGGGAAGGGTCCGACCACTTTGGGTCTTTTGTACGCAGCCTTACCCTGTATTTCTACAAGAGGCTGTTTCCAGGACTTGAACCCATGACCTCGTGGTCATAAGGCAACAACTTTATAAGTTTATAAATGCCTAAAATGCCTTTCCCCTACTTTGCTCGGCCCGATTACAATCGTGAAGGAAAAGAGAGAAAAACGAAACAATCAACAGTGCCGCCTGCCTTGGATCCTTGGGCGGCCGCAACCCCGCTGCCTGGCGGATCCGCCACTAGGGCACAAGTCTCTGTCGCCCTCACCCAGGAGCCCCATTCTCCCCTCCTTACCCCTTCCCCTGTGGAGGCCACTGTCTCTTCGCTAGGCCGCGGCACAGACAACGACTCACCCCTAGTTGATTGCAGCGATCCACGCAGGGGCGGCGGCGGCATGAACTACTGCCTCATCGTGAGCAAGAAGATGGTCAGTGTGGCTGTGGCGGGAGCTTGTGCATTACGTCGGCCATCTCATGGTGGACTGCATCGGCAGGGAAATCATGGGGCGCCTCTGGAGTAAGATCTGTGCTCATGCACGCCTCTTCCGGGCGTTTTCACGTGCGGAAGCTGACGAGTCTTTGCTTAATAAAATCATGGTGTTTTCGAGTGCAAATAATCCGGGGTTGCATTGCGATGAGCATGACGCGGCACCAGAGGAGCATCTTCTTGTGCTGACAGGACAACAGATATATAAATACTAACCGAGTGTAATGAATCCCATTTTGTTCCAAAATTAATTGATGGATGACTGTACCGAACTTTATTTCGTGTCACATAAGCTTTTTTTTTTTGGCTTATTATGGGTCTCTACAAAATGAGTTGTTCCAATTTTTTAATATAATAATGAATTTATTTCGTTTGTATAAAAATGGAGGGAAAAAGGGCACTCACGATACATGTTCAGATTGATGACAAATAAGGAATGTGTTGTTAAGGATATATCTGTCCATATTTAGTTCCATTGTAATGATGCTTCTTTTTTCACCAGGTCCTGCATCCCTAACACCCGGAGCAACCAGCTAAATGATTATAGGGAGGAGCTAGGATGTTCTCAGGTGAGATGTTTGTTTTATAAACTTGCACATACTTTTTTTTATGAGTTTTGAACTCTAAATTGGAGAGGACAAATGTGTTTCTCAGGGAGCGCGCAGAAGAGATGAAATAACAGAAACGGAGAACAGAAAGCTGGCGGAGGTTTGTGCAGCAAAAGAAGAGCTTATAATGAAACTCAAAGAAGAGAACAATAATCTGAATCTCAACATCAACAAAGTTCGTGAGAAGTGTGAGGAAAAAACCTCAAAATTCAAAGATTTAATTCTTCAGTTTGAAGAGGTCAGCAGAGAGCGCGATTTATTTAGGTCTCAATTAGAATATGCTAACAAGCAGATTGAAGTTGAGAAGCAATTAAGAAGCAAGTTCGAACAAATGATATTGGTAATTATTTTATTATTAAGTTCCAACAATTTAAGTTCGTGTTATATTGCATATTGCTAATAATGATATACTCTGCAGGATATGCAAGGTCAAATAAGGGTATTCTGTAGAGTAAGGCCCATCCAACCCAATCAAGCCAGAGTCATTTCCTGTTTACAAGCAGAAGAGAAAATAGCTCTCAACTATAAAGGTTAGTAATGTTAGATTACTCTCTCGGTTTTTATTATGTCATTCTAGATCAAATATTTAGTCACATTACATGTCATTGTTGCTTTCCAATGCATGGTGTTAAGTGCTTAATAAGTCGTGCTTAAGTACTCTTTGAAAGGAGCCCAAATATTGCTGAAAAACCTTCACAATCATTTGTACAGTTTCCATCTTAAAGTAATTCTAGGACTTACTCAAACCTGAAACAGAAACCTGACAGTCGAATTCAGAAATTAATAACTCCTGCTTTGCTTTATCTTTTTGGGGTGCGTGAGTTATTAATTGTTGGAAAGATCTATGACTTTGTTATTCAGTGGTTTCTCATATGCTGCTCCCACCGTTTATGTAGGCCAACCAGAATATTATAGATATCAAAAAGTTTTCAATGAAACAATTTCTCAAATTGAAGTATTTGAAGAAATTCGTCCCCTTATCCTGAGAGCTGTGGAGGGCCAAAAGGTATATTATGTTACATTGATTTTGGTGCCTATCTTTCTTTAGAATATTTGAGGACTAAAGCCAAAATGTGTAGGTCTCCATATTTGCCTACGGGCAAAGTGGTTCTGGGAAGACCCATACCATGTTTGGCGATCTCCATTCAATGGATGATGTCCAACATGGAATTGTCCCAAGATCCTTGCAACTCATCGTTGATACTATTGGTGGAAAGGTGAATGAAGGTTGGATATATGAAACAACGGTATGTTTTCCAATGCCATGTAGTGGGCCTTGAAATAACACGTCCACAAAATGTCATGTTTACAGTAGCGTTCAAGAAAATAATAATGGCCGGTAATTTTTCCTGCTCGGTATGCTGTTACCATATCATTAAACTGAAATTATATGGTAGAATGCACAAATGCAAGTTAGAGTTTATACATGAATTAATAGATTATAAGAGGACAGGTGCACATGAAGCATTTAGTGAACATATGCACAAAACTTAGGGACCGTAAGATCTAATCTTGATGGGCTGACATATATGAAGTTTGGAAAGTCTCACCCATGATTTTAGCAACCATGAATACAGGGAACGTTTCTAAAAACATAGTGTTTCATCAATGGAAATTCCCACCATGATTTTAGTCGTTCAGATGCAATCCAATGGCTCTCAATGAGTTTGTGCACATGTTCACCAAATACTTCATGTGCACCTGATATTTAACCATAGATTAAAACTAGGAAAAAGTCCTATTTGCGTCCCTCAACTATACTAGGAGGTGCACGTTTGTTGTGGACACATTTGTTGAGCGCAAGTACTACCGGCACCGTCGTGCAACCAAAGCCACGGAGGGCAACCAAAGTGGCTAAGGATGGACGTAGATCGTTTTTCCAATAATCAGGGAGGATTAGATTGAGTTGTTAGCACTTTTAGTGGAGTTTGTTTAGCAGAATTCGTTAGCCCGGCCTAATCTATAAAGGCTACGAGGTTTAGCCTTTTTAATCATCGAAGACATAGTCTCCCTATTTGGGCGAGACTATTCTTTGGTCACTGTGGCTGAGAAGAGAATGAGAACATTTCTTGATATCCCCTACATTCGTGTGCTCAATTTTGTTCATTGCTTGTCTCTCTGCTCCACATTCCCTCGTGTAACCGCCACATCAATGTGGCATCGGTATTCATCTCGTGCATCGCCATCCACGACCGGCAACTCGAAAGGTTCTGGGGAGATGACTGACTTCGAGAAGATTGATTGCCTTGTCGTGCAGATGATCACCATGAATTCTTGCATTACGGAGTTCAACAACAGACTCAAGCAAGAATAGTCCCAACCTGCTGATCGTGACTCGTCAGCTCCTTGTCTCTCCCTTGCCCACGGTGAAGGCGGTGGCTTCAATGGTTGGTGTGATGACGATCGTCGTTCAGCCTGCTAACCACGAAGATCTCCTTCCCCAAGTATGATAGTGAGTCCGATTTGGCCTACCAAGTGTGAGTCGTACTTTCGCGGCATGCACACCATGGGCATGGAGAAGGTGTGGCTCGCCTCACTGCATCTCGACGACATCGCGGCATAGTGGTAGTACGCGCTGGAATGTGACCATGGCATCTTGTTTCGTCGACCTGGTCAACCTGCGTTTTGGCCCGCCCATCAGTGCTAGCTCGTGAGCTGAAGGACTTGCACCGCACGGGCTCCGTGCAAGAGTACCTATGGCAGTTCTTGGCGCTGTTGTGCCGCTGCGATGACCTCACCGTGCCCTACAAATCAATTTGTTCACCGCCGTCCTTGGCAGGCTCTGCGCACCAATATCGAGCTGCAGGCCCCAACCAATCTGCAGGCGATGGTCCTAGCTAGTGCCTACGAGCAAGAGGACTCCAACAAGCAATCGTCATCGCGGTACTCGACGTATTCTACGGTGGCAGCCACGAAGATGGCGACCCCAGAAACCATGGTGATGGCAGCCGCATCTGTCGCGAACAAGAACGTAGGCGAGGCTTCATGCCTGTGTTTCTGGCACTTGTTTGCAGATGAGATGGCAGCCCAACGTGCCAACGACGAGCTACTATTGCCCGAAGAAGTACGTCCCCGTCCATAACTCAATGGCGAGGGCGTGTTTATCCTGGAGCTTGACGACGATTAGAACATTGAAGAGGTGGCCGATGAGTTGTGCATCTCCTTGCACGCACTGACTGGAATCAATGTCACCAACACCATGAAGCTGAGGGTCTAAATTGCCAGCAAAATCTTGATAGCACTGGTGGATATTACACCTTCATTCAGGACCACGTCGCGGTGCCTTGGCCTCCCCATGTCGCCGCGATTGAGGTTGTCCATGAATGTTGCCAATGGCGATCACGTCTCAAGTGCTCGAGTCTAGGCCAAATTGCTGCCAAAATCTTGACAGCACGTCTGTGAAGATTGACAAAGATATGTTCTCCACCAACTGCTACACCCTTCCACTGGCCGATTTCGACATCGTTTTGGGTGTCCAATGGCTGCGGTCTCTTGGTCCCATCCTGTGGAATTTTGACGAACTGGCCTTGTCGTTCTGGCGCCATGGCAACATTGTATGTTGGACCAACACTGGTGGCACGACCATACGGTGCACTACTCTCACAAGACGCGCGAATTGATGGATGCTCTGATGTCCATGGACGGTAACATCTTTGAGGAATCGCGCGGCCTACCACCACCAATGTCGCTACTGCCAAACACAACGCCTGTTGCCGTGCGTCCCTATTGCTACTCTCAACTGCTAAAGAATAAGATCGATAAATAGTGCGACGATATGCCGGCCAAGGGATCATTCGTGCGAGCACGTCAACGTTCTCCTCACTGGTACTCATCATCAAGAAGGCAGAAGGCATGTGGCGGTTTTGCGTCGACTACCGCGAACGGGATGAGGGTTGTCGGAGTTAGGGTACCGAGGTCCCCAATACCACATAATCATGTTTAAACACTCAAGATCTTATCTCAAGGTGCTCAAGGTATGTGGTCCCGAAGACAAGACAGCACAATAAGATGGAGTGGCATCCATCACCTCCTCTCTCTCTCTACACTTGCTTGACATGAGGGCGCAAGGACCAACACTAAGATTCTCCGCCCAAGCAACAGTGTGCATGCGCCATCTAGGTCAAGGGTGGGCATGCATCAACAAAGAAAGAGGCAGCCAACCACCTGCACCGAAGGACAGGCGCGCACGGCTCAAGGCAGCAGACCTCCATCCCGTCAACTGTGCACACCATGTCTCTTTGTTTTTCTCCTGTGTACTGCCCAATGTGGGATGCCCTTTGGCTAATAAAGGGGTGCACTCGGGGCAGGCAGGGGGACTTCCTCTGCTTCTTCTTCTTCCTCCTCTAGATGCTCAAGAGCTCAAGAACATGAGTTCTCCCCATTGTAATCTTCAAAAATAATAAACACAAATGCAGACCAGCAGGATGTAGGGCTATTAGCCTCCGGGTGGCCCGTACAACAACAAAGCCTTTTTGTCCCAAGCAAGTTGGGTAGGCTAGAGATAAAACCTGCAAGAACCAACAAGAGATGCCAAACCAACAAGAGATGGAAACCAACCAAAAAAAAAAAAAGAAAGGGCAAAACAGGGTAAAAAGAGAAAGAAGAGAGAAAGAAAAGGGTGAAAAAGGTGAAATACCAAAGGGTTAAAAAAAGGAGAAATCAAGGTTCCGGCACATGGATTGCTTGCTTCCACTCTCCTATCCATGGCTAGCTCCTCAGCAATATTCCAATCCTTCAGGTCCATCTTCACCGACTCTGCCCATGTCAAAGTTGGTGGACATCTGCCTCTCTTCACATTTTCGGGACGTTGTATTTATCCCACTACGCACAGACGCCTCCTCCGGTCTTAGTTGCACATGTCCAAACGATCTCAAGCGATGTTGTACAATCTTTTCCTCAATTGGTGTCACTCCTAATCTCTCACGTATGTCGTCATTCCGGACTCGATCCCTTCTTGTGTGGCCACATATCCATCGCAACATACTCATCTCTGCTCTGAATATGCCGTCTTTTAGTTGGCCAACATTCTGCTCTATAAAGCATAGCAGGTCGGATCGATGTCCTGCAGAATTTGCTTTTAGCTTTTGTGGCACTTTAGTATCGCCAAGGACACCTGAACCTTGACGCCACTTCAATCATCCAACTTTCTGTGGCTGACATCTTCATCGATATCTCCATCCTTATGTAGCATCGATCCCAAGTAACGAATTGTGTCTTTCTTGGGTACTACTTGACCATCGAGGCTGACATCTCCATCCTCATGCCCCGTAGCATTGAAATTACACTTCATGTACTCTATTTTAGACCTACTTAGCCTAAAACCTTTTGACTCCAGAGTGTGCCTCCACAGATCCAACTAGCACCACATCATCTGCGAAGAGCATACACAAGGGATAACAAAACGTACCTGGGTAATAATCTCCCCACGCCCCCGCTGGTGCTCTCCTACTCCTTCGCCACTCGATTTCGCTGGCATGGCGCCCCTTCAACACGGATCTCCTTGCAAGCAAGTGAGGCCCTTGGCTGGCGTGCATGGCCTCAGGCGGGGCTGCGCCGCGTCAACTTGGTGCATTGCCGCGTCGAACGGGAGCGATGATGACACCTTGCGTTGGTCCGCCCAGCAGTGACGGGGACGGGCCGAGGCGCTTGGTTTGCTCGATCACGGCGTGTGACACATGGGACCCACTACGCCATATTAGACGAACCACTTCGCCCAAGGAGGCAAAGTGAATTAGATAGATGAGTTGAGGGAGTCGGAGTACTCGGATTGTGGTTGAAGGTATAACCTGCAACTCCTGGTATAGTAGAGTGAGGCAAATAGGACGTTTTTCTTAAAACTATAGTAGGTATAAACTACTAGTAAATGTGAGGTAAAGAGATTGCACTTAGGGTTGGCTTTGAGCCCTTTGATGAGGTTACAAAGGACTTACAAGGAGATATTCTGTGGGAGTATGATTTTTGTGGACGATGTGGTTCTAGTTGTGGGGGAGAATTGACTTTTTTTTTTGGCTTAGCAAGTCTAGAATGGAGAATATTTAGGTGTGATTAAATGGGGATGTTAGCCTCCCTGGTCAGGGGGTACCCACGAAAGGCATCTATTGTTATTTTGTTACTCGGAACTAACCATGCAAGCCATCCCTGACCGAGGCCACACTCCCTAAATAGTTTTCGCCTATGTTTTTCTTTTTCTTTCTTTTGACTTTCCATGCTGGTTCATGTGGATTTATCCTTTGCTTGGAACTAAAAGCCTTCTTTTGTTGCATAGTTTTATGTTTCTTTTTCATCATATTGATATTTTATTATAATTCTAGGTTTCTGTGCTCGAGATTTATAATGAAACTATCTGTGACCTTCTTTCTTCAAGAAAGCAACAAGTCAAGCTTCAGAGTGATATAAATAATAATCTCATTTTGAGCGATGCAGTAAAAAGTGATATAAAAGGTTCAGATCAAATACTGTCTCTTCTGAAGGATGCCATGAAAAAGAGGTAAGAATATCAATATTGTTATTAAGTTTCGTGATTAATTAAAAGCCTTCTTTTCTTTATTTTTAATTGATATCTTGTCTAATTCTCGATTTTTGTGCAGATCTGTTGGAGCCACCATGATCAACAATGCATCTTCCAGGAGCCACTGCGTTGTGATGCTGAACATTTCGGGGGAAAACGTGGTATGACCATCATGCTTTCAGTAATGGGTTATTATTACTAATGCAGTGCATTTGTTAGAAATTTGATTTTTTTTTTTTTTCCGTGCAGCAAACTGGTAAGAAGGCCGCTGGCTTGGTCAACTTTGTTGATCTTGCCGGGAGCGAAAGCATTGATCAGAGCGGTGTCACAGGTGCTTTGAAGCAGGAAAGCCAGGTAAGCTTAACCTTCTACCAACTTGAAAGTATTTTTAAAGTCCGCATAATATAAACCATATGGTCCATGGGGACTATATCACCACCAGACATGTATGTGTTTTGATTAAAAGCAAGAGTACAAAACTCTTAAAATGCTTTTATATTTTTTTATGCAGAACATTAATAAGAGTCTGCTTGCATTCAAGCAAGTTATCTCCGCTCTGTATAAGAAAGAAGCCCATGTTCCTTATCGTGATTCAAAGTTAACACTATTCCTCAAGGTATGTTAATAGTATTGCAATCAATTTTAACTACTCTTTGTAGTATTGCAATCAATTTTAGCTACTCTTTGTTTTCTCTTCAATGTAGGAGTCTATGTCAGGCGACGCTCGGGTCATAACAATCATTAACTTGTCCCCAGAGGAGAGATCTATAGACGAGACAAAACAGTGTCTCAAATTTGGTGTTATGGCATCTGGATGTGCGATTGGCCATCAACCAACACAGGGAAATGGCAGCCCTTCCTACTCCCACCAACGTCCTCCGCGATACCACCCCTACTCTAAGTCAGTTAAGAGATAGGGCCAAACTGGTTAGTATCTTACATTTTTAAGCACAGGTGCTCAGTTTGATTGTAGATTGATGTTACTTTTTTTTTACAGCACTGACAATGGGTTCCTGATCCTCCTAAAACAGATTTATTACCTCTGAGGTCGGTACAAATTTCTCCAACCGATTGATTGTCACTCTCTCCCTGACATTCAGTTGCAGTCCCAGAAACCCATTCTTGGTAAGTTCTCTGATCCCAAAAACCAACTGTTGTTTGGAGACAAAACATTTCAGATATATCAGCTAATATCTATAGTTAGCTTTGAATCAGGAGTAGAAACTATGTATAAATGGTTGGTTGTTTATAAGTTTCTCTAGCACTAAGTTATTTGTGTGAGTTTCCCAGCGCTATAGTTGTAAGAAGTGCTATCTATCATTTTTTTAAAAAAGAATGTGCTATCTAATAATGAGATGTAAATGTGTGGTTGGTGGCAACAATGATGTATGGCGCTTTATTTTTGTAACATGAAAATTTTTCTGTGAGTTTCCCATATACGCTAGTGTAATATATCATTAATATCTGAGTCTGGTAGTCACTAACATTGTGTAATGTGCAGGTGAAACATCATGGCAGACGCCGCATAACCTGATATCCTGTCGAAGGTGTTAGATGTATATGTATTCTTGTAGTTTCCTCAATATTTACCTACACATGTACATGTATATATTTGGGCCTAGTGCCCCATAACGAATACACCATACGTCAAGGGAGATTAGTACTGTGACTCCTCTTGAGTTGAGGATACATACCTCCTCCGGCTTGGGGGATGACTCTGGCTATGTACGAAAAACTGTCGTAAAGTTTCTACCAGGCTGCCATTTTGGCATGCGTTTTGGTAAAAAAAAACAGAAGATTGTTGCCGTATTCATATACTAGGTTGTATGATAGTATGCTGCGTCTGCGTTAATGACTGTTGTATTCCTATCTGGCATATGCTTTGTTTCGGTTGTTATAATGACTGCTGTATGATATGCTGCATCTGGGTTAAAGGCAGGATACTGTTGCCGTCCAATTCAGTGCCAAATTCTTATTTCATGACATAAAAATGTCCAAAGCTCTGAATATCTTGTAAAAGCCCCGCTTATCAAACTTTTCAATGCTCCATTCCTCTTCCACTGCTGTTCTTCTGATATTTTGAAACTCCAATAGCCCGCTATATCACGCTATATCCTTGTTGTTTTTGAAGAATTACACTAAATGGTTTGTAGCAAGATATTTCGAACCATGCGTAAATGCGGCATCCTCGGGCTTGGAGGCGATGCAGAACCCAAAGATCCCACCTGAGTCCTCGTAGGCGCCGCAGGCGCTCAGCTTGGAGGCGGCATAGAACCCTCTCGCATCACCGGCCCACGCCCTAGAAGTGGCGCACCCATCATCGGCGGGAACGAACTCGAGGCCGTCGTCGGGGTGCCGGATGAGGCCGTCAAGATGCATGCACCACCGGTGGGAAGGGCGCCGGAAGGCAGAGATCTAGATTCGGAGGAAGGAATCGAGGAAAGAAATGGAAGGCGACGGACGGAATTGAAGTAAATGGCGGAGGAATTTCCGTGTGGGAACGTGGGAAGGTAGAAAACATTGCTGGGTGAAAAAAGACGTCGCGATGTCATGTTTTTTTCGATTACACAGTACAACTCAGATACTCATAACATATGCACACTTACTTCTATGAACACACATACGCAAACCCTACCCTTATGAGCATTTTTGAAGATCGAGCCGGGATCAAAACCTCGAGATTGACGAAGTTACCATTGACGCCTCACTGTCGACGGGAGTGTCACTTACCACTGAAAGCACAAATACCGTAAAATTCTAGAAAATTCATTCCTATGAGGATTCAAACCCAGGACCTCAAGTGCTACTAAGGCTCTTGTAACTACTAGGCTACAGACCCTTTCGCTTCGAATGTCCCCTCGTCAGACGTGGGTCGTAGGACTAGACGGTAGATTAAAAGAGTATGGGTATAAATCAACGGTTGATATATAGTTGGGGTAGATTCTGGCAGGTGAAAAATACTCTTCTTTATTGGTTTACATATAGATATTAGATAAATTAATTATTAAATTATGTATTAGACTACCCCGTCCACCGCGATGCTGCTGCTAATGCACATCCCCCCCCCCAAAAAAAAAAACCCACTTGTCCCGCGAATGCCGGAGCCGCAGGCCATCCACCCTCTCCGCGCGCTCCCGCCGGACGCGCCGCTGCCCCTCCCCCCCGCCATTCCACCCCCAAACCCCTATCCCCGCGGCGGCCCCGGCCCCGGCCACGACCCCGACCCCTTCCCAACCCCAGAATTCCGCGCCGCCGCCCGGCTCCTCCTCGACGCGGCCGCGGCACCCATGGGAGATCGACGCGCGCGCCTGGCTCGAGTCCTTTCTCGACGGCCGCCCGCCCGCCGAGCTCGAGCTCGACGCCTACATCGACGCCCACAGCCCCGAGCTTCCCTCCCTGCCACGCTCCCAGCTTCAATAGCGCCTCCTCGCCCTCCGCGGAGACCAGGTAACCAATCCTCCTGGGCTCCTACTCCTTTCCTTGCTCACCCCCTTCACGTACTGTGCACGATTTGCAATTCATCATGTAACTTGCTGTAATTTAGTTGATGGGATCGATCAGCTTACGCATTTCCTCACTTATTATTTCCTTGTCTACTGTGACGATTGTGGATTAATCTACTGGTCAGCCGTCGAGGATTGAGCGTGTCCAGATACTTAAAGTTTTCTACTAGAATTGTTTGTGGGTTTCATCCCGTGGAATTTGGAGTTGCCCATCGTTATTATAGTTTGTTAGGTTTCCTGATTATGAGAGGTTCCACGATTAGTTGAACTAAATGACTATTAATTTAGTTTGGAACTCTTGGAGCACACTGATTTCTTAACTGAAATATGTTATCCACTGTGGATGTTTGTAGTGCTAAGCTGCTTCTGCATGATATTCGAGGAAATGAATGGCTCTCCGATCTGTTTCTTACCTACTTTGTCTTCTAGATTCCACACAATTGACCAACAAATCTGAGTTCAGAATGCACTTACATTTTGCCTTCACGTCAGGTTTTAGATGCAGAACAGAGCGCATTCCCTTACGGGTTCCAGCGAACTGATCTATGGAAGCCTGTGTACCAGTGGTTGGAAACTCTTCAGATGGATTCCCCAGTAGAGACTAAGCAGGTATCAGATTGGCTTACATCAAACCCAAAAATAATGGACAGGCTAGTTGAGAAGCACTCAAAGTATCATTTAATACACTACACCCAGAGAATGCATTTGAAGCTGCTGAAGAAGAGGGGGAAGTTGCCAAAGGTAAAAACATTTCTGCATGATTTGATCGGGCTATGCAAGAAATACCTTTTTATATTATTTGCACATTTGCTAAACTGGTCTCTTGGCATTTTCGAAAAGGCTACTACGCTTTTAACAGTGAGTGTATGCGATCTGATATGTTTCTGTGATGTTGCTTGAGTCTAATTTGCCAAGTCACTTGACATAAAATCATAAATATTTCTAGCTAACGTTGCAGATTGCCCTAGGCATCAGTCTCACACTTCTGCCCTCAGTTTATTATCAGCAGTTTGTCACAGCGAAGTGAAAGAATCCACCCTTCTCTAAATCAGCACATATAGCAGTTGGTTACTTTAGGTTCTGTTTCTTTGTTTATCATATTTCTTGTGCTTGCCAGTTTGACTGTTGGCAGTATTAGTTGCATTTCCACCTAATGATTTGAGGCAACAATACTTGCAGAAAAATGCATTTATTTTCTAGTATTTACTCATGGGTGTCTTGCAATTTACATGTCTATTCCCATGATTGTTGGAGTACATCTTTATCACCTTTCATATTGAAGTTCTCTTTAGTCCTTATGCAATCTGGAATTGCTTTGAGTTCTTGCTCCTTTTTGTCTGAAGACATATCTTCACAAAAGCTAATTCTTAAATTTCAGACCCTACAACTCTCTGCGGCTAGAGCCACCGTCAAGCCAAGTGCTGCTCCAGTCACACCAGAAGAAAGTACAGTAACATTACGAAAACCTACTCCTCCAGCAGCAGGTTATATTTAAATGTTTTCATATTTTCTTGAAGTGATACCTTTAAGCCTCCATAATAAGCTAGTATTCTGCCATTTTGCAGTTCGAATTTCTGGTGACAGTGCAGCTAGAGGTCATAGTAGCTCAGCTGGCAGATTCCAAGGTGGAAGTGCATCTCTTAGGATAAAAAGACGTCATCCTCCAAAAAGAAAGAGGCTTTTCTTAAATACAAACTGTATGTAGCCAACTCTGGGTTATTTGTCTGTTAAGTGTTGTTGATGGTCTGTACTCATGTGTTCATGGATGTTTGTTTTTTCAGTTTAACTGATTTGCAGAATCAACTGACCACTGTGCTGTTAAGGCAGTGCCGTACTGTTGCCATTAAAGAAATAGATTCATCGTGTGTGGAATTTCAAGATCCAGAGACTAACTTAAGTGTAAAAGCAGGGCCGCTACTGCTAGTGCACCAGCCCCTGCAAGGTTCATGTCAATGAGATGTCAAACCCAGCAGAAGCCTCAGATAGTGAATTTGGGCAAAACAGAAAGAGAAACCCTATCTTTGTTACACGTGCATGGTGCTATTATGAAGCTTTAACAGGTTTGTCGTTTTACTTGATGGAGGATTCATTTGTCGTTATATTCAGTGCAAGTTGATTGATGTATCCTTTTTTGTTGGCTCCTGTATACAATCTTTGTTTGGAATTGTTAATTCCCTTCCGGCTTTCAAACTGTATTTTAGCAAGTATACAACGGTTTGGGAGTGTCTTTTGTTAAAATTATGCTAATATCATTTCCATGCAATAAATAAATAAATAAACAAATAAATCAAAATCACCTATGTATATTGGTATTATTTTTTATAAGTGCGTATAAGTAAATGATTTCATATTTGGAATGAAGGTAATATTCCTGTCAATCTTGGATACTCTCTCCGGATTTAAATTGTTGAAGTTGGCTAGTGTAATTTTGCACTAACCAACGTCAACAAACAAATTGTTGAAGATAGCTCGACCAGACAAAGCCGAGGGCGGCGACCAGCGAGGTGCATGGGGGCGACGTCGCGCGCCGCCGCGGCCACCGCGTCCTTGACGTGCTGCAGGTTGGTCTTGGACAGAGTAAACGTGGCGAGGCGCCAGTCGTCGGGCATCTCGATGAGGCCCATCTCCTCGTCGTCGGTCGACCCCGCTGCCGAGCAGAAGAAGTCGTAGAGGCCTCTCGGGTCGGCGATGAGGATCCGGTCGATGCTTGGCGGCGGCGATCGGCTGGAGGCCGCGGCCGCCCAGGTGTGCAGGAAGTGAGTCGACGCGGCGCCGTCGCAGGCGGCGTGGTGCACGGTGACGCCAAGCGCGAGGCCGCGCGCTTGCAGCAGCGTCAGCACGGCGCGGCCGTTCGGGAGCGGCGGCGCGAGGGGCGCGATCTTAGCAACGTCCCGGGGCTCGTCGCCGGCGAGGCTGTCAAAGTCGTGGCCATCGTACTCGGCAACGGTGAAGGCCGCGGCATCGCCCGGGCAGTAGTGGAGCTCATACCGGTTGGCCGTGCCGGGGCGAGCCGGAGGCGGCCAGCGAGCGGGAAGAACGCGCGGATGGTGTGGCGAGCACGGCGTCCGCGTCGGCGTCGGCGCGAGGCGGTAGAATAGGACGCGTTGTACCGGCGGGAAGCTGATCCAGAAGATGTCGAAGAAGGTGAGCGGGAGGAAGGACTCCAGACCGCCTGGCGTGGGGTGCACAAGGGCGGTGTCGAGGATGCGGACGGAGGAGGCTGCTGCTCCGTTAGCACCAGGTTGGTGCACCTGCTCCGGCGCCGCGGCCATGATCGGTGCTTAGTGGTCACCTACGTCTAGAGCAATGTCAAGGCCGGGTGGAAACGGGGGACGAGCCAGAGAGATATAGATGCCGGAGCGGGCGGCAGGAGACGGTGGTCGGGCCAGAGTTGGGCGGCGGTGAGGAAGACGACGCGGGGGTGGGACGGCGGCTGCCTCAGCGGGCTAGGGCCTCTCCAGAGCTTCGGGTGCGCGGCGGCGCGCGCGGAGCTCTGGCGACGCCTTAGCCCGCCGAGGCAGGGGATGGCGGCGCGTGGGGGCGGGGGTGGGGGCGGGGAGGCTGGAGGAGGAAGATGACCTCTGAACCGCACGATCTCCTCATCCGATGGTGGGGAATTCGGGTGTTGGGGAAGAGTTTTATACCCGGTTGACGTATACTGATTCCTTTTTTTTTTTTTACTGATTCCTATTTCTTCAGCTGAATTTGGATTTCTAGATTTCACCTGGCGAGCGTTAAAGTTTTAAGTGCTGTCCATCATGAATCTCATCACTGACTGATTGTTGATTCCCTTTTATTTTATACGAAAATCAACATTTATTCTGACTAGTTGAATGCCCGCGTGTTGCTGCGGAAGCCAAAGATTGCGTACGGATACATGGTATCCCAAGTGTGCAAGATGTAGTTGCATCGTGTATAGCAATGAGAGCAATTCGGAATTATGTCGCGAAACAGTTTATCTACTCCTAGTTGAATGCCCGCGTGTTGCTGCGGGAGCCAAAGATTGCGTACGGGTACATGCTATCGCAAATGTGCAAGATGTAGTTGCATCGTGTATAGCAATGAGAGCAATTCGGAATTATGTCGCGAAACAATTTATCTACTCCTAGTTGAATGCCCGTGCGATGCCACGGGAACCAAAGATTGCGTACTGGTTACATGGTATCGAACGGGTGCATAGTTGTATGCAGGCTGTCGGCCTACCAAGTCCCATCTAGCCCAGCAAAACGTGGTGGTTCATATTCATATGCAAAACCCAACAATAGGCCAAAGTCATATTCATATGCAATCCCAAGCCCAGCATAGGAGGGCATCTAAATATCACACCAGCTATTGTTTGCATGGCTGTACCTCTTATCTATGTTTCTGCCTACGTCAGTTCATATCCCACGTTTAACAGATCATTTCAACAATAATGCAAAAACACAAAAAAAAATAACACATGATGCATAACGCAACCAATCTATCCTTAATACTTAAATAGTAGCACGAAGATACTTCAGCTCAAATAGTTGGATGCCTGTGTGTTGCCTTGAAAGCCAAATATTGCGCAGTGATACATAGTATCACATGGGTTCAAAATACTGCAAACAAAGAATCCAACACGTTTGTGCCATGTATGTCTAACAGTAGCACTATGTACGTACCGAGTTACGCGCTTTAAATATCTGGAATAGTTGAGTGCCTATGCATAGCACGGGATCTAAATGTTACATATAGTGTAATCATGTATCATGGCGATGCACAACATTGAGTTGAGACACATTAGAGGTTGGATTTTAGCAACCGTGCATATTAGATACATACCCCTCCAGAGGCAATGGGCGAAGCGGCCTAGTAGGGCGATGGAGCAAACTGGATCATTTATGAGATTTCATAGGTTTGCTTGTACCAAACAATTGTGCAAATATATTGTGATATGACATGTGAGTTTGTCAGGTAGCCAAATGCATTCAATGATCGCAGAAGATGGTCCTGAGTGGTTCCACTATCCTGTTAGCAAGCTTGTGCGGCACCTTCGTCGTTCATGCTTGAACAGGGTCGAAGGAGAAAAGGTACCCACCTCTCCGTAGCTTCATCGCTCCTGCCGCACCTCTGTCGCTCCTATTCACACCTTCGGCGCACCTTCATTGCTCTTCTTCGCATCTCCACCGCTATTGTCACATCTCCATACCTTGTGCCTGCACCTCCGACACTCATGATTAACCTTGTGCTCGCACCTTCGACGCTCATGCTTGCACCTCTGTTGCTTCAACCTGCACTTCTGACGCTCATGATCACACCTCTGACGCTCATGCTCGCATCTCTGTTGCTCCTACCTGTAACTCTAACGCTCCTGCTCGCACCTCCGACGCCCATGGTCACACCTCCGACGCTCATGCCCGCACTTCTGACGTTCATACCTGCACCTCCTACACTAAAGCCCGCACCTCCGACGCTCATGCCCGCACCTCCGACACTCATGCCTGCACCTCCGACTCTCCGACACTGAAGTCCGCACCTTCGACGCTCATGATCGCACCTCCGACACTCAAGCCCGCACCTCCGACGCTCATGCTCGCACCTCTGTTGCTCATACCCACACTTCCGTCGCAACAACGTGCTCAGTTGCATCGAGAGTCAAAAACTGCATAGTGATACCAAGTATCGCAAGGACATAAGGATTGTCTGTGCCCCATGTTTCCGTTCGTACATGCTCCCCGCACCCATTATTTTATACATAATGCAACTACCCTCTCGTGCCCTCGGCAATCATGCTGCACCCCTATTGACTTAATTAGCATGTCATATGATGCATCTTCTAACCCTTCCGCCATATACAAATAGAATCTCATTGATTAATTTTCCTGCGTATAATATTAGATAAGTACGGCTCGTATGCATCAGAACCATAATATTTCACCATTTTTTATTTCACCATTCCAATAAGTATGCCAAAACACATTCAATTTCCAAACACAATCAAATATGGATAATTTCAAAACATCAAGCATGTAATACAAATCGGTTAATGCGATTTCAAATACTTATAGTAGTATCAGTTTAATGTGTAAAATTAAACTACTACTACTACGACGTCCATGACGCGCGACCACGATCACTCATAACGCTCATTTCGAACAACCCCTTGTGGAGATTCTTTTCTCCTCGCTGTGGTTAAGATTCTTCTTCTCTTCGTCGTGGTTATGATTTGTTGATAATCTTCTAGACGTGGCACAATGGCGCGGTCTTGGAATGCACCTCCTCTATGCCGCATGTCTCTATTGGCATGCGGTTACCCGTGCTTTTTTATGAAATTAATTATACCCAGAAATAATTGAAGAGTTTTAATGCTAGATCAACACGCCACCATAACAAAAGCCGATCCGTAGTTATGATTTATCGATTTACATCTCACTGCTAAACACAATCAACTGGCACTCGAAGCAGTGTCTCACGTGCAAGGGTCCTGAACTATATATAGCCTAGAAGAAAAAAAGGTAGCAATAAATCATTTATAAGGAGCCACGTTGCATGTTTTTTTTCTATTATTTTTTGCTCGAGAAGGTGCTCTTATCTTACTCATATCTCCACATGTAGCTGATTAGTGTATTAGCCACGATAAATACATATATATACTTTGTAACCTGTCGTGGAACAATAGTGAATCAGCAGGTTGTAAGTAGTTCACGGATTAAAACAGACATCCTTAACTCGCCTGACATATTCTTAAGCAGAGAATCAAGAAAACGACAGTTGAACTTAAAAGGGCCGTTTTGAGGTAACATCAAGCAGCGACGGAGCTTAGTGGAGGAAGGGTAGCCATAGCCCCCTGCCTCCACTAATTTTCCATTGATTGAACAGTAATTTACCACTGTTTATGATGATTTATGGTGCAATTAGTGAGACCAGCCTCCCCTGATTTCTTGTTGAAGTTCCGCCACTGACATCAAGTGCACATAATTATACTCTGTCAGAATATATTCAGCTACTCCACAATCGCCTGACAGACCGTTGTCTACTATATTCAGCAGACTACAGACTACAGATACTCAATTCTCTCTGCTGGTGATTGCCTAGAAAATATTTGCATAAGAAATTGCTGGAAAGAGCAATCATTTTCTATCACCCGTAACCAATCCCAATGTTAATCATTTTCTGTCATCAAAGATACCACTGGTCCTAGCCTAGACAGCTGAATCTCCATCTCCATCAAGGTTGCACCTCAACAGCTCCAACTTTGTTCCTCATTCACTGGCTTCACCCGTTCATTATCTTCACTTGAGTATGAATGTGATCATATATAAACTCATCTCTTCGCTCTTCTCCACTCACTTTCAATTTTCCACTGCAGAAAATCATAACAAATCATCATAGAGACCGGAACAAAACAATAATTTAACCAATCTTTTCAGTAACTTTACATGTGTGCTTTGTTTAACAATTCTATGTACTATACTTAACACAGTAAAAAAAAAACAGCATCCCGGCAAAAAGCATATATCTCCCACACTGTACAGAAGCAAAGACATGCTTTTAAGAACATTCCTGGTGCTACATAAAGAACACTGTCAGAATAAACTAATTCCAAGGATATGCACTTAGCTCTCACAGATTTAGGCAAAGGAAGCTTTTGCTAAACTTGTCTCTTTTATGCATCTAGTTTTTTATGCTAGAGTTGAACAACTGTAATTATCAGAAAATAATCACATTCTACACTCATGATTCTAACTTGGATTAGAACAAGGCCAGATAAGTTCGACTGGCAGAAACAATACCAAAGTAGATGAGGCTACGGAGAAGCAAACTGGATGTCATCCTTTGTATTCAACGACAGTGCTAAAACAACTTACAGATCTTACACCACTAACTTGACATGTGGGGATGCTAGTGCTTAATTTTGCAGCGCTATTGATTAAAACTCCAAGTACAAATGCCAGCACATATGTTTGCTATGACCCAGAGTGCATTATTAGAATTACCTTCTAGCTACAGGAAGTAGGAAAGCCATAAAGCTGATATTATAAAGCTACCAACAAGCAGAAGAGCTGTCAGTCACTAAATTTCATACATTTTTAGTGGAGATAATATTAAGAAATAATAACCTTGAAGATACAAAATTGAAGGCTCCAAATAAGTAGTGAACATGAGAGAGATGGAACAAAGGGGAAAAATTTTTAGGTTCTGTTTGTTTTTAGATTGTTGAATAACATACCAAATTGCAGATATTAAAGGGTTATTGATCTATTCAACATGCACATCTTTACATATTTAGGAGAGGGGGAATAATATGAGATTTTGAAAAGCTTCCCTTCCATGACATATTGTGAACAGAATAAACTAAGAGTTAATTTCCAAAACGTGTACTACCTGCATGAAAATGTAGTATGAAGCCAAAACACATTCTTACATGCATGCTGTGTTGTACAATTTCAGCGAACAGAAATCAACACATTTGTCTTCAGTGTCAAACAATCTACAGAAAACTCATGTATCAACTAATCCAAGAGCAAGCAAACAATCTATTTTAGCAGAAAATTATCAGATCTAGTGACACCACAATATAAAATCAAACAACCTGGCTATACAAAGGAACACAACGAACTCCAAATACTTGGTTAATGTGGATAGTTTCTTTTATCTCCTGTAAGTTGAACCTTGCATTTCACTTGAATATTCCAAGATGGCTTCAAAAGACCTGGAAAGGCAGTGCAGTCTGATTACAAAATAAGCATAAAGTCTGCTAATATCAGTTCAGATGACTGCCGCAGTTGCAAGTGGGGAAAAGTGAACATTAGCTAAGATCAATAACTCCATCGATCACTGCAATTCAAATATTACTACAATTGAAATTTTAGCAATTGAGTAGGATGAGAAATTCTTTACATGAAACACACACTATTTGTTACAATTGGAATGTTTGCTGTTTTTCACTCACCTTTCCTGAAGCAAGTGCCAGTTAAACGGGATTAGATATAGAAGCCTTGTTTACTTAGCTTTGTAAGCAATTAATCTAATTACCTTGAAGTATTCGTAACCTTCTTTCAGGACATCTTATAGTGCGGAAAGGACGACTCATATCTATAGAAGAAACACATCCATACGAGCATTCATAAGCATATTTGCGATTCATATCATGCTGAACTGAAGTAATGAAGCCGATCGAGTATCGAGTAGAAGCAGGCTTTTTAAACATCGTAGCTGGTAAGGGAAGGCTCATCACTCTCCGGTTCCGATCCTGAGACCAACTCAAACTTCTCGAGTGCCTCTTCAAATTTCCCATCCCTAAATTTTTCAGAAGTGTCAAAAACAGCAAGAAAATTCAGTACAATAAGTAGGCTATCCCATGAGCAGAAAAATCACTGAACTATCTACAATCGATCAATGTAACACAGTAACACCTTGGAGAAGTTGGGCATAAGAGATCAAAGGTAGGGTGCCTTAATGGACATATACATTTACATATGACAGAGATGAGAGAATTCAATAAGTAAATCAGTCAGTGCACGCAAAAACTATAAAACTATAAGTAAAATCCCTTGATGCAAAAATACTGAATCTCCTCACCATTTGAGCAATGAGCCTGATTTCGTCTATACAAAATGCTACACCTGAAGTCCATACTGCATTGTCCCTTTCAAAATGTAATCATCACCATTGACATATGGCAATAACATGCCAAATCAAGAAGAAAATCGTGCAGCATGCTGAATACATGATACTAATAATACTAACAGGTGGACACTGAATTCAGCTTAAATGAAATATAATACAGGTCAACCATTAATGGACGGAACTTTAAAAAGCTAATTATTTTTATCATGTTTTTCAAAACTGTGGCAATGCGTAACCATATTTATTTTGCTATTGATGAAATATGAAAGAACAACTAAAATAGATGCAAACGAAAAAAACAAAATCATAGCTCTACTGCATGATTCAATCAGCAAAGCAGTGCAGCTCTAATTCAAAACAAATTAAGTGCAGCAATTGGCAAATTCGAAAGATGCAAGCAGGGACGCAACAACTGCAACTCTATGTGATGCAGATGAGCCAATAACCAAGGTTTCATGTACCGAACGCGAATGTGCCACAGAGTAGGCCTTATTGATGAAAGGATGGGAACGTACTGCAATCAGATATTCATCGTGCCAATTGAAAAGAAAATAAAGAAGCAATTGCCATAAGGCAATTCTGTACATGATTATTGAAAAAAAAATAAAAAACTCTACACTTCAAAGAACCTCACATCTCGCTGGAAAATTTTCACAGTTTCTCTAGAAAACCTCAAACTTTCAATGTAAATTAGAGATACATGTTGCCAAAAAAATATTAGGACATTGATTAGAGATTTTTGTCTCTTGGTTTCATCTCTAAATTAATTGCCCCATCTACCACCTTTTTAATCCATATCCAGTATCTATCAATGATGTCCATCAACCATAACTCTAATTAATATTAGGTTTGCATTTGGACTTTCTACAATTCAAATAGGGGTATCCATCTGTTGAAAGAAAGGGATTTTTTATGGCACCTGTGAGAGGGCTGCTGTAGCAAGGCACAGGGTAGCCGTGCAATCAGCTGTATATATAGTTCTTTGGAAAATGCTATCAGCTAATTATACTTCAAGAACCAGTATCACTTCATGAAGATCTAGCGAAACATACGCTACCAAGATATCAAATATCCTGAAAACTGACACGAAGTTGCTTGTTATTCCACTGAAGCACATCTTACAGTTTAGAAATAACTGAATATTGTACTGTACTTTGTATAAGTGCTTAATGAAGAATGTTAGCTATGTAAAAAATTGGTGAAAAATCAATGTTGTTCTCATCAAATTCATGCCTGCAAAAGTAGCAACATGGATATCGATTGAGAGAATATAGATTGATAAATAACAAATACAAAAATATTTTTTAACAGATAAAGAGAATGTGGATTGAGAGATCACAACAGTCAAGCCTTCTACAGTATATGCCAACCCCACTGGAACAATTGCTAACAGATAAGAAGCAAATATAACAGGAACCAAGCATCCAAGTTGCAGAGTATTATTGCAATAACCAAACTAAGTCCAAGCTAATGTTAGTAATTAAGTAGAATGACCAAAAAAAAAAACAAACATTGTTCTTTAGGGGACAGTTCTTTAATTAACAACGCCACTAGTGATCTACATTTCAAGAATGTTTTGCTATCTGATCAAAGCAAGCTTTACAGCATGTTCACGGCTCCACGTTACCTCTCACAAGGTAAATACGGGCATTGAACCATCAACTGTAAAACAGAAATAAGAGGGGGGCAATAGATGAATCGTTAAGCATCATCAAGAACACGTAACCTGAACAGGTGAACCTCGAATCCACCTGAGGACATGATCCCCACACACCAATGAAACCCAATGATGGAGATACAAATTGAACAAGTTGATGCTGGCTCAAATCAGAATCGTCTCATTTGTTGCCAAATCAAGCTTCTCCTTCCTCAATTCGCCCCTTGCTCAACTCCCAACGGAATCCTGGAGTTGCTCTTCCAAATTGGCCGATACCACGGATCAAGTGACCAACCAAATTGAGAAAAGAAAGAACATAAAAAAAGGCACCTTCATCATCAAATCTGGAAATAGCGGCCAGGGCCGAGGTGAGCACGCCCTACAGCGATCAGAGTGAACACGGTGGCGCCGTCGTCGCCATCCGTCCGCCCATACCATCGTCGTCGTCCGTCCTCGCCCGCACCCAGATGACGACCTTGGCGATGCTCGGCTGGATCTCGATGGCGTGGGCGCGGGGGACGAACCTGGTGAAGAAGTTCTGTTTTCGTCATTGCCCGCGCCCCGTTCGTTGCTTCCATTTGCCCGCGACATCGTTGTCGTCCGTGCTGGTTCCCTAGACGGGGCGTGGAGGCGGTGGCGGCGACGTAGATTGAGTTCAACGGGGCGCTGAGGCGGTGGTGGTGGCGGCGCGGATCGAGCTCGATGGGGCAGTGGAGGCGGCAGCGCGGATCGAGCTCGACGGGGCGTGGAGGCGGTGGCGGCGGCGCGGATCGAGCGGGATGGCTTGGATCGAGGAGGGCGAGCTGCTTGGGGCCGTGACGAGCGAGGGAAGAGCAGAGCGATGGCGAGGCACAGGGCGAGCAAGCGTGCGGCGGCGCGGGGAATGGCGAGCGGCGGCGAGGGAGAGAGCTGGGCGCGAGTGTGGTTAGGGTTTCGGGAGCGAGGTGCCCGTGTGCGTGCGTGGTTCACGGACGTGGTATCGGAGGTGGACGCGGGATTCTTTCGGCGTTCTTTCAGAGGTGGGCGAGTGAGGACGAACGACGAATTGCATTGCAACCGCTAGATGCATGATGAAGGGTGCAGGAGTGTTTCGACGCTGGTACAGCGGGGTCCGGTATCGAGGGGGTCTTTCTCGGGGTGCCATCCGACGACAGGTTTTGATTTATTAAAAGGGCGTTCGTTTCTGTAGGTTTCAAGGTCATATCAAGACTAATTTTATTATTTAGGCGTTTTAAATAAGTTTAATTATAAAACGAACTGCAGAACCTTGTACTAAATTGCGAGACGAATCTAATAAAGGTAATTAAGCCGTGATTAGACGATGGTTACTGTAGCATTACTGTAGTGAAACATAGATTAATTAGGCTCATTAGATTCGTCTCGTAAATTAGCCCACATCTGTAAAAAAGTTTTGTAATTAAACTTATTTAAGACACTTAAATAGCAAGATTAGTTTTGATGTGACCTTTAGGCCTAAAAACACGAACAGGGCCTAAGTAGTACTACCTCTGTCTCAGAATATAAGCATTTCTAGGTTCGTTAAAAGTCAACCAGGTTTAACTTTGACTAGCAATAGCTATAAAAATAAAATATTTTAAATATGAAGAGTTGCATATTAGGATAGTTGATTTCACGATGAATCTAACAGCATCAACTATATATAATGGAGCGCTATAAATATTTTGTTATTGATGGTCAAAGTTAAGGAAACTTGACTTTGACCAAACCCTGAAATGCTTATATTCTGGGATGGAGGGAGTAGAGATTTTATCACCGTCTGAATTTCATGGCCGGTGCGATACCTACGGAGCATGACGTCTCCATTGGCAAAGCACCTGGTCGGAATCGCCATTTTTATTCCACCAGTAACAATTACTGGACTCACCGAGCTCCATTGATCGACGATCTACCAGCTCCAGCACACGCATGCAGTCTGTCGATCACTGAGCCTCTAGCCCCGCGACGGCGTCAGCCAAGCACTTCCGGAACGCGTCCATGGCCTCCGGCTGCAACGCCACTCCCACCTCGATGCCGCTGTTGCCGACCCGGCTCTCCGCCACAGCGACGGCGCCGGTCTTCGCCGCGGACACGATGTCCACCTTCGCCGGCCGGCCGAACCCCATGTCCAGGTCGTAGACGCGGAACCTCGGCGACCCGGCCACCGGCAGCAGCATCCCCATCGCGGCCGCCTCCATGATGCGCTCCTTGCTCGGTTCCATGGTCTCCGTCGTGACGCTGCTCACGGCGTCCTCAATTCCTGCGGCGACCGTCGTGCACGCGGTTAGGAGCCCGCCGGCGCCGGCCTTCGCCAGCTCGCTCTTGGACGCGACCGCTAGCGCTGCCCACACGCAGTTGCCGAAATACTTGTCCGGGAGCGGAGGCTTGAACCGAGACCGGTGGTCCACGGAGAAGAGCAGGCAGGTGCGCTCGCCGCCTCCGTCGCCACACGGTTTTGCTCGCTGGTAGCACGACCAGACGAAGCCCAGGGGCTGCGACCAGCGACGTGCACCGGCGCCGCGACGCCGCGCGCCGCCACGGCAACCGCGTCCTTGACGCGCTGCAGGTGGGCCCTGGACAGGGTGAACTTGGCGAGGCGCTGGTCGTCAGGCATCGCGACGAACCCCATGTCCTCGGCGGTCAACCCCGGCGCCCGGCAGAAGACGTCGTGGAGGCCTCTCGGGTCGGAGATGAGGGTCCGGTCGATGACGGGCGGCGGCGGCGCTCGGGCGCCGGCGCAGGCGGCAGCCCAGGTGTGCAGGAAGTGCGTGGCGGTGGCGCCGTCACAGGCGGCGTGGTGCGTGGTGACGCCGTGCGCGAGGCCGCGGCGCGCTGACAGCAGCGTCGCCTGCACCGCGAGCACAGCACAGCCGGCCGGGAGCGGCGGCGCGAGTGGCGCGATCTTAGCAACGTCCCGGGGCCCGTCGCCGGCGAGGCTGTCGAAGTCGTGACCGTCATACTCGGCGACGGTGAAGGCAACGGACGTGATACGCGGCTGCCGTGAACTTCTGGCGGCGGCGCGCATGGCGTAGATGCATAGACATGCATGGCACTATGCAAGCTTCGGGGCGGCATGCACAGCACGCAACGGCAGGCATGGCATCATCGACTGATGCACGGCGCAACTTCAGGCAGCGCTAGCACACGGCGACCGGCACAACAAGGCCAGAGGCAAGAAAACATGCCGCCGATTGGATCGCATCGACTGATCAAGAACGCGTAAATAAAACAGATTGATCTACGATGCCAAAAACAAATCTACAGCGGGTCGGACACACAATAGATAGCGATAAACAAATAGCAACAGATCAATCTTCAGGGGTCTATGCATACTGATCGCATCTACTATATGCAAAACGGGTAAAACCCTAGACAGATCAACAAATCTATCTGTTCTACCACAACCATCCGAATCCATCTACAAGGAGAATTCGGTGGGGATCAAGAACAACATACCTTTCAGTGGAGAGCTGCTGATAACGCGTCAAAACAACGTCGTCACGGATCCCCGAATCCGTTTTCCCTTGTCCCGGCAGCAGATGGGGCGCGAGGTAGATGGTAGAAGATCTCCCGTTTCCCTCCCCGTTCCCGCGAGCGCTCAAGGAAGAAGAGACATGAGACAAGTATCGATAGGTGGAACTCAATTCTCATTAATCGAAGGGGTACACGGTTCCATTATACAGGTGGGAAAACCCTTCAGGGATAGTTTCGGTATTAGCCCAATAACCCTTAGAGATTAAGAGTTTATAACATGAACAATTCGATCACCACACAACGCGACGCAGCGCGTTCATGACCCGCCATTGCCGCAACTACTCTGCAGGCAGACGCACACACACGCATGGTGCGACACACACATGCGCACACATGCGCACAGACTCAACTCACGCCAGGAACACACCCATGGCATTGTTTATTCCTAACAATCTCCCCCTAAACATGACATGGCGCACCTCGCCATCAAAACAGCGCCGGCTCGTTGTCGTCGTCGACGCCGCAAAGCAACGCTCGCTCCTTCTTCTTCTTCGGACAATTCTTCGCCATGTGTCCGCGCTCCCCGCAGTCGAAGCACCTTTCCCAGTAGCGGCTCCCCCCGCGCCCCGAGCTCGTGCTGCTGCCGCCGTCGTCGTCGTCGCCGCGGTCGCCGCCACGGCCGCCGCCCTTCGCACCGTCGCCACCACGCACCCGCCCCTTGCCGGCTTGCTGACGCTTTGCGCGCTTTCCACTGCTCCTTAGTGAGCAGCAAGCGCTCGACGCCCGCCTCCGCCGCAGCAACCTCGTCGTCGTAGCGGTCCTCCACCGCGCGCAGCTTTCCGACGAGTGTCGGCACGTGTTGGTCGTATCTACGCACCCACTTATATACCGTAAGAGCACGGTGTACAGTTGTAGTCTTTTTCCCCCAGAAGAGTATTCCAAGGTTTAATCGAACCATAAAGACCAATGGGAATTAAACAGAGTCATCAGTAAGAGAGTTATCCAGGCTTTCTAGTGAGCGAAGCCGCGAGCTTTGGGAAGGTTGGGGGTTGTGCCGATCGGCACAGGGAGTGTGCCGGTCGGCACGGAGGCTGAATTGACCGAGTGTTGCTTGAACAGTCTAAGGAACCTGATTAGATCATGGGGTAAGTTGGCCAAGTCTGCTAGTTGAGATCGTAACCAAAAAACCTAATTAAATAGCATCATAAACGGAATTACTCAATTATTGATAGCCGAAGATCGATAGGTCGAGACCCCTTTCCGACGAGCCCTGTCACGACCAGTTCGCCTTAGTCGATAGCCTCTTCCTACTCTACACATAATCTTAAAGATCTCGCATATTCCAACGCGTTGAAGTACAAAGACGACATGCAATTATGGCGCATTACAAGATCCCAATACTACCTTAACCACAATGGAGATAGTGAGAGATTGAATCTCTCACCTCTTATTGCCACCACAATTAAGATAACATCTAATACTTAGTCGTCACTAAGCGTAGGAACAAGTGCATGTAAAGACCATAAAATCCAGGCAATCAATATCAAAACCATTCATCCAAATATTCAATCATACTTTGATAATACATAGTGCAAGATACATCACCATCTAGCAGGCCTACTGTGATAGATCACCTCTTAGCACCAGCAGTTCTTGATCTAACAATTAGAGAACATGAAGAACGGGGCAAAGCCCCGGTGGCTCTAAACTTACTAGCTGTGTTGTCCCTCTAGCGGCTGATCCCGAAACCCTAGGGCTTTTACAAGTTTATATAAGGCTGTACATCAGAAAGAATAGGTTCTCGGGAAAAGAGTCCCTGTGCGGATCGGCACAGAGCCATGCCGATCGGCACACCTCGTGTCTAGCTCGGTTTACTCTCTAAGTCGGTTCCAAAGTCCTAGGTAGCTTCCATGTGGGCCTTCCAATCAGTTTTCTTCGAGATCAAGTCTTGCATTGCTCTTTCAAATCTTCGAGTATCTTTTATCTCTTCGTGACGAATATCTCCAAAGATTGGTTCGGATAACTTCCTTCTAGAATCAACTGAATGGTGGGCCAGCCTCGATGGCCTTGGAGTCACCTGTGCCGGTCGGCATAGTGCTGTGTCGGTCGGCACAGTGGACCTTTTCTGCTGGTTCTCTTCTCTTCAGGTCCAGATCAGCCACAATTTCCAGAATGTCGTCCTTTTCATCTGTTTCTGCAATAAATCTCCAGAACGACATGTATACAAATATGGTGCTATTATCAAGGGTTAATGGCCTATAATGATGACATTTATGCTCTAAATAAGGCGCAGTTGGCATATAAAATGGTATGCTAGAAATCGTCAACAGCTCCCCCACACTTAAACCTTTACTCGTCCCGAGGAAAGTCAAGAATGAAAATCAACTTGCATATAGTCACATCAATCATAAAAGTATTTCAAATCTTGCTCTGCTTCCCTGCGGAAATATAAATACGATAACCCTGGAATACTCCAAGGTGAAATGCTACAATGGTGATCCGTGCGCTTGCGGAATTAATGAATTTAATTTTATCGCATAAAAACCGCCAACACTCAATTACCTCAACTTTGGCCTTGTCAACTTCAATCCCTCGGGCAGAGACCTTATGTCCTAGGACAATTTCCTCTGTCACCATAAAGTGACATTTCTCCCAATTCAAAACCAAATCCGCCTCTTTGCATTTCTGGAGTACCTTCTCGAGATTCTGGAGGCATCGCCCAAATGTTTCCCCATAGACTGAGAAATCATCCATAAATACTTCCATTATTTTCTAGACCAGGTCGGAGAAGATAGCCATCATGCACCTTTGGAATGAGGCTGGTGCGTTGCACAATCCGAATGACATCCGACGGTAGGCGAGGGTGCCATATGGACATGTGAAGGTGGTCTTGTCTTGGTCATCAGGGTGGATAGGTATTTGATGGTACCCTAAATAACCGTCGAGGAAGCAGAAGAATGAGTGCTTCGCCAACCGTTCGAGCTTCTCGTCAATGAACGGGAGTGGGTAGTGATCTTTCCTGGTCGCTTTGTTAAGCTTCCTATAATCGATGCACATCCTCCATCCTGTCACTGTACGCTGAGGGATCAGCTCATTCTTTTCGTTCTTCACAACGGTCATCCCTCCCTTCTTTGGCACTACCTGAACCGGGCTGACCCATTGACTGTCTTGAACAGGGTAGATAATCCCTGCTTTGAGAAGCTTCAAAATTTCTTTCTTTACTACTTCTCTCATGGCATTGTTTAGACGTCGTTGGTGCTCACGAATGGGCTTATGGTCAGGCTCCATTGGGATCCGATGTGTGCAGAATTCTGGGCTGATTCCCTTGAGGTCTACCAGTGAGTAGCCTATCACTGATCGATATTTCTCTAGCACGGCTACTAGTTCCTTCTCTTCCGTCTCGGATAGCTTGTCACTGATGATGACAGGCGTCCCTTGATCTTGAAAGAGGAAACTGTACTTGAGACCTGGAGGCAGCGGCTTGAGCTCTACGGGTGTTGGAGCTGTCTCTTCTTGCCTGTTTAGTGAAACAAATGGGGAAGGATCTTCGTCTTCATTGAAGTAATGTACGTCTTCCTCGATATCATGCTGTGAAGCTTATAAGAATTCGACGGCTGCAGCTTCCTCTATGGCCGTGTATTCACTCACCTCTTCAGATTGTGCTTCCGCCTTTGTGTTAAGAGCACGTCTGAAGTCGATGGAGAAGCTTTTCTTTCCCATTGGCACATCCAATTCTTCTTGTGCACTTTTCATCCTCGTGAGGGGTGCAATTGGGGTCCCAATTAGGAAGAGGCTTTGGTCAGGTATCTCGAAAACGTGGAAGTTCATGAGCAAGGTTTGCCCATTCACTTCTACCTCCAATCCTTGCCAAATGCATTCAGCTTGATAGCATTTGTTCTGGTAAATCAGCCTTTTCTTTGATGGAATCAGGCTGAACGGTGCAACTGTCAGTATTTAGGCCTGCTGCCTAGACAGAATATTTATCTTGGCTTTCAAGTCATAGCTGGCCTTAATCTGCTGCACTTGCTTACATGTGACTAGAACGCTATCAGGCTCTGGATCTATCTTGACCACTTCGCCTGAGCATTCAGTCTCTTGGAGCCAATCCTCGCTGAAGATAGCAGACAATTGTTGTAGCCTTTCTTCTTGC
The DNA here is from genome assembly GCA_012490785.1 of Eragrostis nindensis. Classification (NCBI taxonomy): domain Eukaryota; kingdom Viridiplantae; phylum Streptophyta; class Magnoliopsida; order Poales; family Poaceae; genus Eragrostis; species Eragrostis nindensis. The sequence goes on from JAAXCT010000904.1 coordinate 238,463, forward strand.
TCTGCTTTATCCTCCAAATCTGGCTCATCAAGTTCAGCCCTGTCGACATGACAATTCTTCTCCGCAGGGTAGAATCTTGTGTCTCCAAACCTGGACAGGTCCACCTCCTCTTCATATGGCAGGAGAGGGGGTGTGGAGTCAACTTGTTTCTGACCTTCGGAGAGAACTTGGCTGTCTTGAAATAATGTTGGATTCGACGGGCAGACATAGAACAAATCTTGTGCTGCCGCTGGAGCTGGCTGTGGTTGAGGAGGTTCTATTTGGGGTTGCACTGCACATTCTTCCTTCTTTTCCTCTGGTGGGCTGGCTGAAGGTACCTCAACTATGGCATGTGTCTCTTCTTTTGGCTTTTCAGGGGCACATGCTTCATAGGAGTCCAGGTTGCTGAGGATCTTTCCAAGAACTTCGAACCCTTCTTTAGCTGTCTTGTATAGGAAGGATCCTCCTGAGGTGTTGGTCGTTTGTACGCACCCACTTATATACCGCAAGAGGACGGTGTACAGTTGTAGCACTTTTTTCCCTTAGAGTATTCCAAGGTTTAATATCGATCCACAGAGAACAAGCGGGACTTAAACTATTATCTAAACTACTAAATTAATATAGCAAAAGATGTGTGTGAGAAGGGATGATTAATGGTTAGAGATGAAAGGGCCTGCGGTTGTATCAAGGTTATGAAAGGATTCTCTCCTATGGTTTGGGGTACTGGCATGCAACTCAGGTTATAGGTCAATTGATAGGTTTAGTATTCTACAAGACATGGTGGTTTCGTTCGCCCCGATCCTGTCACGACGAGGGTTAATAGTTCCCCACTGGTTTCTTGCACTATGTGATAAACACGTATGGATCAGATACGAATTCGAAGCATCACATAGACTGAACGCACCAAAAGAGTATTGTAAGTGTGAGAGTTACATAACCAGATTTCCCTCACCACGGAGAGAATATGAGATCTACTCACGCATCATACTGCAACACATGAACATGGGTGCAGCAGGACACGAGGATTTGGCGTGGTCCCACAGGTGCCGATCGGCACGGCAGCATGCCGGTCGGCACAGTCTTCCTTTTTGGTGGTGATGATCGGTGTTCGCCGTCTTCGCCGCCACAACCTTCAACCTAGGTCAAAATCTCCGTATGTCTGTCTCTCTCTTCCGCCCCCCCTTCCTTCGCGACCAAGATCTCCTCTTTATAGTCTCTCTCTCGGTTGTGGGCTGGATTTCACCGACTCCGACTCTGATATTTCTTCTGGGCTCCATATTCTCCGAGTGGGCTTCAAGTTTGGGCCTGACCTTCATGGTGCCGGTCGGCACACGCGCCATGCCGACCGGCACGGTCTCCAATTTCCTCGTTCTTCGGGCCTCCGGCAGCTCTTTACTCGTAGTCTCCTTATCTTCACTTGTTTCCTGCAAATATTCCCAAACACACAGAAAATACGCATATATATGATAATGGGGGTTAATTGTTAGCAATAATGACGTAATAAAGTATTAAAAACACCATATTTGTCATATAAAATGTGCACCTAGAAAGCACCAACATGAGGCTGTATCCAAGAAGTTAAGGCCATTTGGAGTAAGTCCTGCTGCAAAGTGTTGAAGGAGGATCGCAGATGGAATTCCCAGATCTGGCCCTTGGTGAGTGTAAGTCAGGAAGCGGTCCCAGGCAGCTCCTAATGACTCATTACTGCCCTGCTCAAAGGCAATGATCTTCTTGCGAAGAGCAATGACTTTGTAGAGAGGGAAATATTTGAGGCAAAAGAGCTTCCTGAGGGTAATCCAGTCTCCATTTGCTTCACTCACATGCCTGTCATACCAGAGTTCTGCTTCACCAGTGATGGAGAATGGAAATAATATCTATTTAAAACTGTCCTGCGGGACACCAGATGTCACCACTGTGGAGCAGAGCCTTTCGAAGTGGCGTATGTGTGTGTACGGATTTTCATGCTCTTCCCCATTGTTGGCAGTCCTAAGGCCTAACAGAAATTAATCTGCAAGCGTACGGATACCGATGTAGCTTTCACCACAAGGAGTATTCCTAGGGTATCGAATCCACAGGGAACGTATAGTGTACTAAAGCCTAAACACTAGAGGTATCGATCCGTAAAGGTGGCACACAGGAGCGGAGTTTGTAGCAGTAAATAAAAGGGTCTTCTGGCCAGGCAATCTAATGATAAGAAGCTATGTAGCTGGGCAATTTGGTAAGGTCCTTACTCTATTATTTGTTTCGGGGCACACGCATGCCAAGGTAGCAACCCGAGAATTAGGTTCAACTAACTTGAGGAATTACGTGCTATTGACCTCCCTACTAAAAACAATAACCCGGACGTGGTGGATTACAGAGACCGGTATGCCTGTCACACATACTCGCGGCTACCATCCTCCGTGGGGTTACGAGCAAATCAGGGATAACTCTAGGTCTAAACACCGCGTTTACACCTACCGTCACAACTAGCGAGGAGCTCCAAATAAGCTAGTCTATGCAATAAATAAATACTCATTGCATACCTGAAACCCACAAATAAATAAAGCAGAATACCTTACTTCAGTGCCCGACCAATAATCTTCTTACATGTTGCCCGGCCTGGAAGACTAAGACGACTACTCCCAGGCGAGGAGCATACCGGAGGCGACGAAGAAGTAGAGTCCCGACATGCCGGGGGCCTCTAGCTCTCCTTCCCTCTCACTCACTCTCTCCTAGCAACACTATCCTACTACCAAAAGACTAAAATGAAGTATCAAATGAGGTGTGTCCTGCTTCTGGAGCCGTAGGGTGTTATTTATAGCTTGCTGGAGGCGGTGGGGATCATCTGGCCGAAGCTGGGACGTCGGTGGAGCAAAGGTCGGCCGGCCGGCCTGGTAGGGTGGCCGGCCGGCCACTGATGTGGTCGGTTCGCCACCGCCTCTTCCCTGGACGGCTCTGATGGACTCCTGGGGGCGGTAAGAATGTCGGTTTCTTCATGGGGTCGGCAGAAGTGGAGTGGCCTTCAAGTTTAGGCCCAAAAGCCCATGTTCTAGAATGTCGGTTGTTTGATATTGGGCTGGGCCTTGAATTCCACGTGGGAAAGCTGTAGAAGGCCTCTGGGGAGGAGCTGGACCTCGGTGGGAGCCTGAGCAGGCCGGCCGGCCTATGGTTGGGCCGGCCGGTGGGCTTTATCCCCCGTTTCCTGTGAATTTCGTCCATATTGCTCCCTGCATTCAAATACTCCAACAAAACTTGTGGAGAGCCATTAATATAAAAGAATGTTCATTTTATCCTTGTATGATGGCTTTTATTGAATGGTGTTGGCGGTAAAATATTCGTATTAAGCAGCGCCAACAACCCCCCCAGACTTAGATCTTTGCTCGTCCCGAGCAAAAAGATTGAACCAAAGAAAAAGACATCATCAAGGTGATATGATAGAATTATCTCAACAATTTCTTCAGGCTCACTATGTGTAAGTGGCTAAAGCTCATTGTCTTGAGAAGTTGAAAGGTTGAACAGCGAAAATCAAAGACCCTTTCCAAACCCAAAGATCCCTCGGATCTCAAACTTTCCCTTTCTTCTCATCGTGTCATACAAATTCTCAAAGTCTGAGTCACTCAGAGTTGTGGAAAAACCTGTCTTCACTCAAAAGATGCTTTCCTTATTTTCTGATATGGCTTATATCTGGGGTTTGGTAAGGAGAGCATAATCTTCTGCAGATATTGTAAAATTAAGGGGAAATTCTAGAAAGAGCAATGCACATCCTCCTAGTCCAGTCAATGGCAAAATGATTCTTTTGGATATGACTCATACTTTGGCGGAAAGATTGTGTCTTATGCACTCTGCCCAGAATGAATATATCAATCCTTCTTGCCTCTCTTTCTTCTTTTTTTTTTTAATTGGGCAACTTTTCTCTCTTTTTTTTCTTTTTTTTTTATAGAGAGGTTCCCAGGATACATAAGGCAAGAAGGAGCCTCTTAGTGCGGGGCAGAGAGCAATAAGGCAGAATTTTCTTTCAATGCCTGCCATCAGGTGGATGAGTCACTTCCATATGTAAATGATGTATGACTGACATTTGAGGAGTGCATGCAACTTTAGAGAATTAAACCTTAATTGAACTCACCACAAAAAGATTAGCTTTTGAGGAGTTATAAAATCTATCTTTGTTTGGCTCTAATAGGTATTTTTAGAGAATTTGTGACAGTCAGATTGAAAGGCAAAGTAAGATCTCCGAGAAAATCATGGAAAGATAGGAGTCAAGATTTAAGCATATATCAAACCTCACAACAAAATAGACAAGAGCGTCCTTAATAGAATATTGTGAGCAAGAAAAAATTGTGAAATAACATTATCATAAAACCGATGATGTTAAAAGAATTTTGTTTTTGTTTGGTTTTTTTTTCTTCGTAAAATATTTTTATTTTATTAGCAAACAGGTGAAACAGGCAGAGGGGATATAACAGAACAAGTCAGAAAAATTTGAACCTGTTCGGCGTTCGAGCCAGGCCGGCCGGCCTGGCCTGTGGGCCGGCCGGCGGGACATGTGCCCCGTTCCGCCTCTGTTTCGTCGTGGCAGTGCACAATCACCTGTACAACATTTTTATCCTGCGCGCTTGGGGGAATTGTGAGTGTACAGAGGTTGGTTTATGTGGTTACCCACATAAACCAACAATCAATTAAATAAACACTCATTTCAGTAAACATTAAGAGGCAAATTTTTATTTTATTCAGAGGAGCATTGGGCGCTTTTACATAAGGAAATAAATTAAGCAAACCTAATTAATTCAAAGCAAACCTAAACGAATTTGAAGGGAAATTAAACAAAAGCAAACTAATAAGCGCCGCTCTCTAATCCTAATGCTCCTATGGTGAGGGGGCCTCGAAGTGCTCGCTGAACCCTGTGAGCTTGTAGAGCCTCTTCATCTTGGCCATACTCCCTTTCCGGACAAGATTGATCTTGTCCTTGTTGTCCTCCAGATCCATGTGCATCTCACCCTGGTTGTCCTCCACCTTAGCAAGGCGCGCCTCCATCCTTTGGAGCGCGATCTGCAGCTCCTTGATGGGGTCATGGGCGCCATCGCTGAACTCCATCTGGCCGGGAGGACCGGTGATCGGCGGCGGCGAACGGCGACGCAGCTTCTGCGCGGGTGATGAGTCATTCGACTCAGCCTTCAAGATGAGCCCTTTAGGCGCCTTGTAGTACATCACCTTCTCGCTCCACTTCTTGCCCCTAGCACCCAGATAGGTGAAGGGGGGAGCGTTCTCCCAGGCACCGTTAGATGTCCTATGGGAAGACTCATCCTTGGATTGGCTGGCGTCCGTGGGCTCGTCCGGATCCTCTTCGGATTGTTCCACCACGGGGTACGCCGGCGCGATCTCCACCCTTGGAGTAGGAGTCGGAAGCGCTGGAGATTTCCCCGTCTTGGGGGACAGCTCGCCGACCACGGGATGCGTGATGCCTTCGCGGTACTGCTTCTTCCCGACGCCACCAGAGGGAGAAAGGAATCTCCCTGAGCTGGGGCTCGCGCTCGCCCTGGATGGGCTCCTACCGCGCCTCGGGCTGGCCGGCCGGCCAGGTGGGCAGGCCGGCCGGCCGGGGTTTGCCCCGGCTGCGAGCAGGTCTGCCTCCAGCTCGGCCCCCCAGGTGTCCACGAAGTCGAGGTACCTTGCCGCGCTGGATCCCTCGCCGTTGTTGACCGGAAATTGGTCGAGATAGGCGGATCGCTGCTTCCGAGCGGCGGTGTTGGAGGTTCTTGAAATGGGGGCATTGAAATTGGTGGGAGACATGGTGGAGAAGCTCTGGTAGGGTGCTTTCTCAGCCATGGCCGAAACTTTTGAGATGGAGGAGTGGAGAAAATGAATTTTCAATGTGTTTAAGAAGGTGAAAAATCCACTCCAGGCGAGATAGGCTCCGAATCGCAGGGTAGGGTTTGGTATTCTGTTTGGTTTGATCGGGGGCGCCGCCACAAAAAGTTTCGAAAAAATTTGAAAATCTGAGGGGCCGGCCGGCCCGAGGGCCTGGCCGGCCGGCCAGCGTTTCCCCCGAAACCAAAATTTTTATTTCTATTTGAATATAAAGAAAAAGTAAATAAGAAAAAGGGAAAAACATGGCTCGGTTAAGGTCGGGGCTAGACCGTAGATGGTGATTTTCACGTGAACTCGATGACATCTACTTCCTCGAGTTCCGGCATGGAGGGTTCTAGAAAGATTTTTAAGCGCTGGCCATTTACCTTAAAGTGCTCTCCGTCATTACCTTGGAGAGTGACGGCCCCATGATTAGATGTTTCCACCACCGTATAGGGGCCATCCCACTTACTTCTAAGCTTACCATGACCAAATAATTTAACACGGGAGTTGTACATAAGTACCTTATCACCTGGTGTGAAGTGCTTCTCCCGAATGCGCTTGTCGTGCCACCGTTTCGTTCGCTCTTTGTAGAGCTTCGAACTGTGGTATGCTTTCTCCCTCATCTCCTCGAGCTCTGAGATCTGAATCTGTCGCTTGACTTGGGCTTGGTCCAGGTCCATGTTCCATTTCTTGATTGCCCAGTAAGCCTTGAACTCTAGCTCGACGGGTAGGTGGCATGTCTTCCCGTATACCAGTTGATATGGAGTCATGCCGATTGGAGTCTTGTAAGCTGTCCTGTATGCCCATAATGCTTCATGCCGCTTCGACTTCCAATTCTTGCCCATTTGGTTGACGGTCTTCAGGAGAATATTTTTGATTTGTTTATTAGATGTCTCCGCTTGACCGCTCGTCTGTGGGTGATATGGGGTCGCTACCCTATGAGCAATGCCGAGTGATGAGAGCATTTTTCTGAATGTCCTGTCGATAAAGTTGTTGGTATTTCTTACACCAAACAGAAAACACCACCTTAGGCTGGTTAGGCCTAGAGTGAATATTCCCGGTTCGGCGCCAGAAATACCTGGGGTTAAGTTACTTGCTTAGGATACATAATAATCCACAACTAGCAACGAGTGCCAGATATGTATTATTAGTATTTAATCATAAAAGATAATCCGCAAGCGCACGGATAACCCGTTGTAGCATTTCACCCGAGAGTATTCCAGGGTATCGTTATTTATATTTTCCCAAAGGAAGACGTGGTTGACAAGTGTGTACTTATACTCATGGTGTTACAAATGATAGATCATAACCAATATCCAAATACAGGGGTAAGGCAATGTATGGATAGAGGATAGTGCGACACACACAGCAGGCATTTCCACTCTCTGATAAAAGGCGAGAGGCGGCTCTAGGCTAGACTAAGGTTAAGTAAGAAGAACTGCTACTCCTAATGTACATCGTCAAGTAGCGTGCGTAGCATCTACCTATAGCCTAAGCTGCACACAAGCCAAGACTAAGCTGTTCTACTGCCGAGCCATCATCGGGAGATCCAGCGATCAGAGTCTGCCCCAATCTCCGGACATTTCATATATACTCCTACGCCATACCCGAACGTGGAGGATTACAAGGGACGGACAGGGCTGTCACCACCTGCCGCCTACCTCTACAAACCGTGGGGCACGAACACGCATCCAAGGGTGGAAAGGAAGCCCTAGCACCATGCTAGCGTAACTAACCACAACTCTAGATCCCTCGAGGCACCTCGCAAGGCGATAAACCTAGAGCACTCTTGCAAGACAATGGACCCGATGACTAAGCAAAAGGAACAACTAGGTCTAGCAAGCGATTACTTAGACAAAGGATCAAAGCTAGCACTACGTTAAGCATAGGCGTTCGTCGCTCAAGAAGGAGCGACGAACGAAGAACGATGAAGAACGATCATCGTTAACCGATGATCGAGTATGAACGAACGACGAACGAACGATGAACGATCATGAACGAACATCGATGAACGATGAACGAACGATGAACGAACATGAACGAACGAAGAACGTTCATCCAAGATCAAGGATGAACGATGAACTAGCATAAGCACATAACTACTACAAGAACGATGATATTCCATTGATAAAGAAATAAGTCTTACAAAGAGAGTAAAAGGATACAAGGGAATATACCCCAAACTCTCCAAGGGACTTGGGAGCCAAAAGGGCAGCCCAACTACTCAGCCTAAGCCTAACTAGAGAGCCCCTAGCTCTGGATGTGTGGAGGAGGGAATGAGCCTCTTGTGTTGTGTGTCTTCCAAGGGGAGGGGGTACCCCTTTATTTATAGCCCTCAAAGGCGGTGGAATTGAGGCGGTTCCGTAGGTCGGTGGCATTGATTGCAGGTGGAACCGACCTCCTGAAGTCGGTTGCAAACCGCCATAAGAAGATGGACCCAGGGGGCCTCCCTGTCAGGTCGGCCGACCTAGGGTTTGGGGTCGGCCGACCTGGCCCTGGCCCCCCCTGGGCTGGGCTTTGGCAGGTTGGCTCCCCTCGGCCTTTTAGCCTCTTTTCCAGGTGCGTGGCCTCAGTTGATATTCTGAGTGGTTCTGGGCCTTTAATCCTTGAATTATATTCCCGCGGCGAGCGTCGTTTGATGGACGTGTTGGAATCGTCGCCTTGGGCCTTGTTTACACCTGGAAATCCCTGTTTTCCACCTGCACATCCAAATCTAGAGGTACACGTGGAAATAGGTTATTTGATAACAAAATGCAAGTAACAAGTGTTAGTTCTTCCTTATTTATAGAGCTAATTGACGGTCAAAAACTGGGTCTAAGGACCGTCAACAACTCCCCCAAGCTGTCCTCCTTGCTCGTCCCGAGCAAGAAGTAGGACTTAGGATGTTGATCAGGAGTTGCTACAATGTTTCATATCTCATAGGTACCATGCACACAACAAAATACTCTCCTTTGAGTTGAAAAAGTTGGCATGGCAACTCACCCTTTACCTTACTCCTTATGGGGCGTATGGCTTTTTCCTTGTCTTGGGCGGTTGAGAGATAGAACGGTTATAACAGAGCACCATTCACTTGTCCATTGTTTGACTTTTATTTTCCGGAGGTTTTCAAAAGTTTTGAAATAAAAGCAACGTTCCTCAAATGATGCTCTCGAATCGCTCAATAAGTGTATATTCCTCACCAAGGCATTTGTGTTGCCTCTTTGTCATCCTACTTCTAAGGCTTGTATGTGGGGCTCAAGGTAGGGATGATATGAGGCATACTTGCATCACACATATTGCCGAACCAAAAGAGTGGATCCATGGAGAATGCAAGTCATACAACCTTGATCAAGATGTGCATGTGTGTATAAGGTGGTGGTGAGGTGGAAGAACTATACTCCTTTTTATTTGTTTCCTCTCTCTCTTTTTGAATTTTTGAGGAGAACATGGCTATCTTGCTTTCTTTCTTTTTCTCAACATTTTTCTTTCTTTATTCCCCATTTTTCTTCATCATACTCTACTTTTGTATGAGCAGGGGATTATTCTTTTTCTTTCTTTTGCATAGCCATGTCTCCAATGATACATTTTGAGAGAGAGGTAACAATGAATTTTTGGAGTATTTATTTTGGTGGAAAGTGTGGTGGTATTGCTTAACTTCCAGTGTAGAAGTTTAGCATGCGAGGTGGAGTGTACGTGATCTTGATCAATGAGAGTATGACAAGCTTCTCACTAGGGTCACACAATTTTGATAAAGCTCAATGCAATGACAAGCAGCATATGTGTAAGGGTTTGCAATGTAAGAACAACATATGGCTTTGGTAGGAATTTTTGATCATTGAGGAACTTTATCATTTTTTTGTATTTTGTAAAATAAAACTCCGGAAGTCAAGTCCTACTTTGAACAAGATCATAGCAGCCCTATTTGTACCATATCATACCTCACAACAACTTAGACTTAGATCAAGCACTATGCAGCCCACAAGTTTCAAGTTCTAGGTAAGCATAAGCCAAAAGTCTCGAAACTTGGGAGAGCACTAAGTTGTGACTAGGTACAAACAAGAGATAAAACAGAGCAACTGTTCATCATCTCAACATAAGGAAGGCTAAACACTCATACTCGCATATGAAGAGAACTACGAAAAACTAGAAACCACACTAAAGACTATTTTTGTTCTTTTTAGTTTTGTCATTTTTATTTTATTTTCAGATTTATCATTTTTTTGGTATTTTTCATGAGAGGTGCAAGAACAAGCAAACAAAAGAAACAAAAGGATACAAGTTGCGATACATGATACCTTAGCGGGGGGTATGGCATCCCCCCAAGCTTGTTCTTGCTCATGGGTGATGTCGAGGATCGAACCCGGTGTGGCGAAAGTAAGCCAACATATCGGCTTGGCCCTGCTGCGTCATGTTGGTGAGGTTGGTGAGCTGGGCATTTGTGTTTTCTTGCCACTGATGGGTCTGCAGGACGTGTTGGTTGAGAGTGTACTCAACGTCCTCTCCTCGAGTCTCGATGCGTCCCATTTGCTCGGTGAGCGCATTCATTTGCTGCTCAAGATATGGATCACGAGCTGCAGACGAACGCCGCCCACCGGCCCGTGGTGAGTAGGACGTCGAATCGGAGGAGATTTCCTCCCATTGCGCGCGGGAAGGGTGCGTCCATTGGGCTTGGCCCGCACCCTGCTGCGACGAGCCGCCGACCTCGAACGGTGGTGGAGTGGTGTACCCACCGGGACCATACCCGGCGTGACCGTAGCTTGGCCCATGTGCATAGGCCATGGGCTGCGGTGCGGGTATCCCGGTGTCGGCGGTCGGCTCCGGCCTGCGCGTCCTCCTGCGAGAAGAAGTACTCCTGCGTGCACCCTCCTCTTTTTCTAGAGGTGTGGTTAGATTTTTACAGCCATACAAACGAAGTTCCCGGTTAGGTAACGGGAATTCATTTGTATAACCGACATAATAAAATATGAGAGAATTATTTGGACCATGCTTAAGTGTATGACCTTGAATAAGATAATCCTCGGTGATAAGAGAGCGGGGTGTATCAATATAAGCAACATTAGCATCATGCAAAGCACCAACACCCGCAGCAATACGTGTAATCAACGAGGTGCACTCAATTGGTCCAGTCATTCTAAAATTTTCTAACCACTGAGAAATCATGGACATGACAGGAGCAATCTTTATTTTCTCAACCATAGCATAAAGAATTTTCAGATCATCCTCGCGCACAATCCTAATATCACTTCTAGGAAACAAGGTAATGCCAAGCCACATGTGCAACAAGCGCAAGGTAGGATGATGAATGTGATTAGTTCGGGGTTTCTCACAAGTAGGAGATGCAGAAATTCTTTGCCAAAAAGCTAACTTTGAGTAACCCGGAATCGAACTGTCAACATCAATGGTGCAGCGAGAATTAAAGCCGAGGCATTGACTAAGGATTTTCCATGTCAAATGATATTCCTCCCGGAAAAACCGAAAGGTAATACCATCATCTACCACGCGTAGGGTGCATAAAAACTGTAGTGTAAGTAAGCGGGAACCCTGCTCATCTACACTTGCAAACTTATCCCACCCTATTGCTTTAAATACTCGAGAAAATTCAGCATCCATACCAATCTTTTGCAGCAGTTCCGTATCAAATGCTCGCGTAGGAGCAAGTGTTCGGAGTCGGAGAGCTTCGTAGGCGCTCATCTCTTCGTCGCCCACCAAGTCGAGGTCGGTGTCGACGAGAAGACTATGCTCGGTGTTGGCTTGTTCCTCCGTTGCGGCTTCATGTTGAGGGCTTGACACTTGCTCGGTGGCGGTGCGGGCGCGAGTGCGAGGTCGAGATGAACCCGAGCCTGTGCTCCCGGACCGGAGCAGCGAGGCGAAGGCTTTGCCGGCGCGCTTCATGCTGCAGCGAGGTCGAGCAAGAACGCAAGAACGAAAACTCCGAACGGGTTATGAGAGTGAAAACCAATCGATGAAACCGTCGGTGTTCTTGCAAGCGAGAAAACGCAACTCGGAAAACCAAACCAAAACAAAACTGCAAAGCAAACCAAAGGGGAAATATTTTTGCAGAATTTTGAGGCAAGAACTCAATGAGCACAATGGAAAACTTGAGAGCAATGGAGTGAAGTGAGTTGAGGAGTGGAAATGAGAGTGTGAGAGGGAGAGAGCTTGTGGCCGGCCACCTCCTCGTATACATGAGCCATAACGGCCATTTTCGAAAAGAGGACAGGACAGGCGACCGTTGGGGCAAAGGAGAGCGCGCCCAACGGCACCCCTGGGTCGGCCGACCCGCCAAGTGGGGTCGGCCGACCCCCTGTGGGGTCCACTTGCTTCCCTCTTTGGCCCACAGCCCCCAACGGCCAAATGGAGATTGACCATGGTTGCTATGTCCAGAAACTCCTCAAAAATATTTGCTCAAAAAGATTTTCAAATAAAAGGTTGCCTCGAATTCAAAATTTTTTCGAAAAAATTCAAAAATCGACATGTTGATGAAAAATTTCAACATGCAAAAATATTTTTGGCTTTTCCATGATGATACAAGGGTGGTCCAAAAATTTCATCCAAAGATGAGTCATTTTGAACGCAAAAGTATTTTTGAAAATTTTGATTTTTAAATGCATGGCGAGGGAAAAATTCAAATATGCTGGCGGAAAAATCCAAATAAATTTTTTGTGGAGGAAATAAATATGCAAAGGGGTTTGGAAAGATATCCAAATGCAAATATGGTGGAAAAGTTCAAAAAGAAAAGAGAATCAAACCGAATGATAATGCCGGTTTTCCTGGCGGCCAGGGCCGTGTCATTTATAGTCCGACGGGCTAAGACTTCTCCAACGGGTTTAGCTTGGTGGCGCGGACCCAGTCCTTGGAGATGAGGACGTAGAGGGCTTCGCCTTGACTTGCCACACTTGTTTCATCTTTGGTGGTGTAGGTGGCTTCTCGGACTTTTGGACGGGTTTCTTGGCCCATAATCCCGGCCTCGTGGTCGCAGGTTTCTTTGGTTGAAACTGCGATGGATTTTCAATCTTTGCCAAGCTCTTCCATAGAGCAATGAGGCTGTCCGTTTTCCTGGCTGTCACTTCAACTTCTTGAATGTTGGAGGTGTTTGGCCCATACTTGACCTTGATCATCGAGCATTGTTCTTTCCGAGGTTGGAACTCGAACTTCTCCTCCTTCCCATTGATGTAGAGGCGGATTTCTCCAACTCCAACATCAATTTGGGCCTTTGTGGTGCTAAGGAAGGGACGTCCCAAGATGAGGGGCGTTTCCTTATCAATATCCATGTCGAAGTGGAATCTCTTGATTGCACAAGAGATTACTGGAAAGCCTGGATCAGATTTTATTGTGGAAGGTTCTCCTCTTATTTGCCTGTTCTCCCCTGCATGGTTAGTCCTACAAGAGAACATTTCTCCTCTCGTAGTGATAACATTAGCCTTTTCAATGGGAGATTCTGGTTGCCCAGGAATCTGCCCAGATTTAGCAGAAGGAACAAGAGCAGCAAGCTGAGCTAACTGAGTTTCTATCATTTTATTAAAGCTCAACTGATTTTTGAAAGCGGAAGAAAGACCTTCTATTTTTGAATTTAAACTCTCTAAACTCTGATCATTGGCAGCAAGCTTTTTGTTGATTGATTCGTTGATTTTAGCTTGGCCATAAACCAAATCTTTCAAAGAAGGCTGATTATTATTAAAACCAGAGAAATTATTACCTCCTTGATAAGATTGGCGGTTTTGGTTAAAACCTTGACCTCCACTTGGACGATACCCATTGTTGTTGTTCATGTAGAATGCTTCTTCATGGGTATGGTTGGGGCAATCCTTCCCCATATGGCCAGTGTTGCCACATTCCTCACACGTGATGCGTGAGTCAAGTGAACGAACACTACCATGCGTGTTGAAGTCGTCCAAGCGCTTCATGACGAGGTCGAGCTTGGCGGACAATAAGTCCACCTCCTTGATAGGGTGTACGCCTTTAGAGCGTGGTTGGAGACGTTCATCGCTCCACCCTTGATTGGAGACCATCTTCTCAATAAGTTCTTTAGCTTGAGCAACGGTCATTGAGAAGAAGGCTCCTCCAGCAGCGGCATCCATATGTCCACGGGTTGTTGGTGTCAACCCGTTGTAGAAATGTTGAAGAATGAGCCATTCTTCCATCCCGTGGTGTGGGCAGGCGGATATGTAATCTTGGAGCCTATCCCACGCCTCGGCGATGGTTTCATTGTTGGCTTGCTGGAAGCTTGATATTCTTCCACGAAGGGCATTGGTTTTACCCAACGGGAAAAACTTTGCGAGGAACGCGGTAGAACAGCGGTCCCAAGTGTCAATGCTAGCACGATTGGCATAGAACCATTGTTTCGCCTTCCCAAGGAGGGAGAGGGGAAACAAACGAAGTCTGATAGCATCTTGGTTGACTCCGGCGGTTGCCGATGTGTTGCATATCTCAAGGAATTGCTGGAGATGAGTGTTGGCGTCCTCCGTGGCCTTTCCACAAAAGGGAATGGCCTGCACCATAGTGATTAGGCTTGATTTGACTGCAAACCCTGCGTCACCGGCGTTGACATTGGGCCCAACGGGAACATTGGCAACGGAGGGAGCAGAGTAGTCACGGAGGGTCCTTTGATCAGCCATGTCAATAAGTGATGATGGTGCGGATGATGTGGGTTCGTCTGTCGGGAGTGTTGCTTGTGAGGGAGAGTCGACGCGGGGTCGGACTTTCCTTACAAGCGACTCTGGATTATCAACGAAGTTTTCCGGCAGGTTGAATCCACGCATACACTATCCTGTTTTCACATCAAAGAGAGAAAACAGATCAAGGTTAGCCTGCAATGGAAATGGTTAAATCACATCAAGTGTAATCATGAGTACTCATTGTATACACTTGTCAACAATTGTCTTCCCCGGCAACGGCGCCAGAAATGCTTGTTGGTATTTCTTACACCAAACAGAAAACACCACCTTAGGCTGGTTAGGCCTAGAGTGAATATTCCCGGTTCGGCGCCAGAAATACCTGGGGTTAAGTTACTTGCTTAGGATACATAATAATCCACAACTAGCAACGAGTGCCAGATATGTATTATTAGTATTTAATCATAAAAGATAATCCGCAAGCGCACGGATAACCCGTTGTAGCATTTCACCCGAGAGTATTCCAGGGTATCGTTATTTATATTTTCCCAAAGGAAGACGTGGTTGACAAGTGTGTACTTATACTCATGGTGTTACAAATGATAGATCATAACCAATATCCAAATACAGGGGTAAGGCAATGTATGGATAGAGGATAGTGCGACACACACAGCAGGCATTTCCACTCTCTGATAAAAGGCGAGAGGCGGCTCTAGGCTAGACTAAGGTTAAGTAAGAAGAACTGCTACTCCTAATGTACATCGTCAAGTAGCGTGCGTAGCATCTACCTATAGCCTAAGCTGCACACAAGCCAAGACTAAGCTGTTCTACTGCCGAGCCATCATCGGGAGATCCAGCGATCAGAGTCTGCCCCAATCTCCGGACATTTCATATATACTCCTACGCCATACCCGAACGTGGAGGATTACAAGGGACGGACAGGGCTGTCACCACCTGCCGCCTACCTCTACAAACCGTGGGGCACGAACACGCATCCAAGGGTGGAAAGGAAGCCCTAGCACCATGCTAGCGTAACTAACCACAACTCTAGATCCCTCGAGGCACCTCGCAAGGCGATAAACCTAGAGCACTCTTGCAAGACAATGGACCCGATGACTAAGCAAAAGGAACAACTAGGTCTAGCAAGCGATTACTTAGACAAAGGATCAAAGCTAGCACTACGTTAAGCATAGGCGTTCGTCGCTCAAGAAGGAGCGACGAACGAAGAACGATGAAGAACGATCATCGTTAACCGATGATCGAGTATGAACGAACGACGAACGAACGATGAACGATCATGAACGAACATCGATGAACGATGAACGAACGATGAACGAACATGAACGAACGAAGAACGTTCATCCAAGATCAAGGATGAACGATGAACTAGCATAAGCACATAACTACTACAAGAACGATGATATTCCATTGATAAAGAAATAAGTCTTACAAAGAGAGTAAAAGGATACAAGGGAATATACCCCAAACTCTCCAAGGGACTTGGGAGCCAAAAGGGCAGCCCAACTACTCAGCCTAAGCCTAACTAGAGAGCCCCTAGCTCTGGATGTGTGGAGGAGGGAATGAGCCTCTTGTGTTGTGTGTCTTCCAAGGGGAGGGGGTACCCCTTTATTTATAGCCCTCAAAGGCGGTGGAATTGAGGCGGTTCCGTAGGTCGGTGGCATTGATTGCAGGTGGAACCGACCTCCTGAAGTCGGTTGCAAACCGCCATAAGAAGATGGACCCAGGGGGCCTCCCTGTCAGGTCGGCCGACCTAGGGTTTGGGGTCGGCCGACCTGGCCCTGGCCCCCCCTGGGCTGGGCTTTGGCAGGTTGGCTCCCCTCGGCCTTTTAGCCTCTTTTCCAGGTGCGTGGCCTCAGTTGATATTCTGAGTGGTTCTGGGCCTTTAATCCTTGAATTATATTCCCGCGGCGAGCGTCGTTTGATGGACGTGTTGGAATCGTCGCCTTGGGCCTTGTTTACACCTGGAAATCCCTGTTTTCCACCTGCACATCCAAATCTAGAGGTACACGTGGAAATAGGTTATTTGATAACAAAATGCAAGTAACAAGTGTTAGTTCTTCCTTATTTATAGAGCTAATTGACGGTCAAAAACTGGGTCTAAGGACCGTCAACAAAAGTGCGAGCCCCCATCACTGATTAGTACTCTAGGTGTACCAAACCGTGGGAAG
The DNA here is from genome assembly GCA_012490785.1 of Eragrostis nindensis. Lineage (NCBI taxonomy): Eukaryota > Viridiplantae > Streptophyta > Magnoliopsida > Poales > Poaceae > Eragrostis > Eragrostis nindensis. Next base: position 255,051 of record JAAXCT010000904.1, read on the forward strand.
ATGACTTCTTGGAGCATTTTCTTGGAGTGGATGGAGTCAGCGTTTCGACATGGAAGAGCCTCCACCCATTTAGAGACATAGTCGACTGCCACTAGAATATATTCATATCCCTCAGAGCTTGGAAAAGGTCCCATGAAGTCTATGCCCCAACAATCGAAGACATCGATTTGAAGATTATTTGTTAGGGGCATGGCATCACGAGCGTTGATCCCTCCTACTCTCTGGCAGCGAGAACATCTTCTAACATACTCCTTTGTATCTTCGTACATGTTTGGCCAGTAAAAACCGCTTTGCCAGACTTTGGCACTTGTACGAAATACTCCATAGTGACCTCCAAAGGCTGATGAATGACATCTGTCAATAATTTGCATAGCCTCACATGTGGGTACACATCTTCTCAGGAGACCATCGGTGCAGACTTTATATAAATATGGGTCGTCCCATAGATAATACTTGCTGTCCCTGATGATCTTCTTTTTATCCTCCCCTGGCGGTATATATCCTGCTACAATGTAGTTGACAATGTTTGCATACCAGGGGTCGGTGCTTGTTACCTTTAGTAACATGTCATCTCTCAAGCAGTCATTAATGGGTAGTCCAGTAGGATCTTCCGTCTGCAATCGCGAGAGATGATCTGCCACAGTATTCTCTACTCCTTTTCTGTCTCTGATCTCCAAATCAAATTCTTGAAGGAGGAGTATCCAACGGATAAGACGTGGCTTAGCATCTTTCTTTGTCAGGAGATATTTGAGGGCTGCGTGATCTGAGTAAATTATCACCTTAGCTCCAACCAAATACGATCTGAATTTGTCAATAGCATACACCACAGCCAACAATTCCTTCTCAGTGGTTGCATAATTGAGTTGAGGTCCAGTGAGAGTTTTGCTAGCATAGGCGATGGCATGATGCTTCTTATCCTTAGTCTGTCCCAACACTGCTCCTACGGCGTAGTCGCTTGCGTCGCACATGATTTCGAACGGGAGTGACCAATCGGGTGGCTGGATAATGGGGGCTGATATCAAAGCTGTCTTCAGTTCATTGAATGCCTCCATGCACTTGTTGTCGAAGATGAACGGTGCGTCCTTAGCCAAGAGACTGGTGAGAGGTCTCGCCTTTTTGGAGAAGTCCTTGATGAACCTTCTATAAAAACCGGCGTGTCCTAGGAAGCTGCGGATCCCTTTTATGTTTCTCGGAGGTGGAAGCGACTCAATTACCTCAATCTTGGCTTTGTCGACTTCAATCCCTCGAGCAGAGACCTTGTGCCCAAGAACAATTCCCTCTGTCACCATGAAGTGACATTTTTCCCAATTCAAAACCAAATCTGCATCCTTGCATTTCTGGAGTACCTTCTCAAGATTCTGGAGACATCTGTCGAATGTTTCACCGTAGACCGAGAAATCATCCTTGAATACTTCCATTATTTTCTCCACTAAGTCTGAGAAGATTGCCATCATGCATCTTTGGAAGGAGGCAGGTGCGTTACACAACCCGAATGACATTCGTCGGTAGGCGAATGTGCCATAAGGACATGTGAAGGTAGTCTTGTCTTGGTCTTCAGGGTGGATGGGTATTTGATGGTACCCTGAATAACCGTCAAGGAAGCAGAAAAACGAGTGCTTCGCCAACCGTTCGAGCATCTCATCAATGAACGGGAGTGGGTAGTGATCTTTCCTGGTTGCTTTATTAAGCTTCCTGTAATCGATGCACATCCTCCATCCTGTCACTGTGCGCTGAGGGATCAACTCATTCTTTTCATTCTTCACAACTGTCATCCCTCCCTTCTTAGGTACTACCTGGACGGGGCTGACCCATTGACTGTCCTGAACTGGGTAAATTATACCTGCCTTGAGTAGCTTCAAAATTTCTTTCTTAACTACATCTCTCATGGCATTGTTCAAGCGTCGTTGGTGCTCACGCACAGGCTTGTGATCGGGTTCCATCGGGATTCGGTGTGTGCAGAATTCTGGGCTGATTCCCTTGAGATCTGCTAGTGAGTAGCCTATTACCGATCTGTATTTTTCTAGCACGGCTACTAGTTTCTTCTCTTCTTCCTCTGACAGCTTATCACTGATGATGACAGGCGTGGTCTGATCTTTGAAGAGGAAACTGTACTTGAGACCAGGTGGCAGCTGTTTGAGCTCGACAGGTGTTGGAGCTGGTTCTTCATGCTTATTGAGTGGAACATAGGGGGAAGGGTCTTCATCTTCATTGAAGTATTGTGCATCTTCCTCCGTATCAAACTGCGAAGCTTCTAAGAATTCAACGGTCGCTGCTTCTTCTATGGCCGCGTATTCATCCATCTTCTCAGATTTCTCCTCTGCCTTGGCATTGACTGCTCTTCGAATGTCGATGGAGAAGCTTTGTCTTCCCATTGGGACTTCCAACTCTTCTTGGCCGCTTCTCATCTTTGTGAGTGCTGCAATCGGTGTTCCAATAAGGAAGTAGTTCTTGTCGGGAATGTCAAAGATGTAGAAATTCATGAGCAGGGGTTGCCCATTGATTTCTAGTTCCAATTCTCGCAAGATCCCCTCAGTTTGATAGCATTTGTTTCGGAATATCAGCCTTTTCCCTGATGGTATAAGGCTCGATATGTCTACCGCCAATTGCTGGGCCTGCTGCTTTGACAGAATGTTTACTCCTGCTCTTAAGTCATAGCTAGCCTCAATTGGTGGTTTATGCTCATACTTTACTAGAATGCTCTCAGGCTTTTCATTGAGCTTGATAGCCTTCTCTGAGCATTCTGTTTCTTGGAGCCAATCCTCGCTGAAGACGGCAGACAGCTTCTGCAGACGTGTGTCTTGATCTACCTTGTCTTCCCAATCTAGCTCATCTAGCTCAGCCTTTTCAACATAGCAATTCTTCTCCACCGGGTAAGTTCTTGTATTACCGAATCTTGTTAAGTCTACCTCTTCCTCGTATGGTAGAAGAGGAAGAGTGGACTCAACTTGATTCTGTCCTTCGGAGAGAATTTGGCTATCCTTGAATAGCGTAGGATTCGAGGGGCAGACATAGAACGGTTCTTGTTCTGCCTTCGGAGCTGGCGGTGGTCGAGGTGGTTCTGCTTGGGGGTGTACCACACATGCACACTTCTTCTGTTCTGGTGAGCTAACTGAAGGTGTCTCAACTATGGTTTGTGCCTCTTCTTCATGTTTTACAGGGGCAACTGCATCATAGGAGCCCAAATTGCTGAGAATTTTCCCCAACACGTCAAATCCTTCTTCAATTGTTTTGTATAGGAACGACCCTCCTGAAGCTGTATCCAAGAAGTTACGGCTGTTCGGAGTGAGTCCCGCAGCAAAATGTTGAAGGAGTATTTGTGATGGAATTCCCAGATCTGGTCCTTCTAGAGTGTGGGTCAGGAAACGGTCCCAGGCAGCTCCTAATGGCTCATTTCTGCCTTGCTCAAAGGTAATGATCTTCTTGCGAAGAGCAATAACCTTGTGGAGAGGGAAGTATTTGAGACAGAAGAGCTTCCGGAGAGTAGCCCAATCTCCCTGAGCTTCACTCACGTGCTTGGCATACCAGAGCTCTGCATTGCTAGTGATGGAGAACGGAAACAGCAACCATCTGAAACTGTCTCTCGGAACTCCTGATGTAACAACTGTGGAACAGAGCCTCTCGAAGTAACGCATATGTGCGTACGGATTTTCATGATCTTCCCCGCGGAACTCAGATCCCTTCACCAAGGCAATCAGCTCTGGACGAATCTCATAACTGACAGCTGTGATTGGCTTGGATGCTGGTGCAGGCTCCAATAGCGCTCCTTTCGGAGCAGCGGCGTCGAAGATCGACGGAGTATCCATGATATGATATGATAAAAGAAAAAGGAAAAAAACAAAAGAGAACAAAAGAAAACAAAAGAAAATAAAAACCTTTAACGGGCGCCTCTAGGTTCGAATTTTAGCACAGCTTACCATTCCCCGGCAACGGCGCCAGAAAGCTTGTTGGCAGTCCTAAGGCCTAACAGAAATTAATCCGCAAGCGTACGGATACCGATGTAGCTTTCACCACAAGGAGTATTCCTAGGGTATCGAATCCACAGGGAACGTATAGTGTACTAAAGCCTAAACACTAGAGGTATCGATCCGTAAAGGTGGCACACAGGAGCGGAGTTTGTAGCAGTAAATAAAAGGGTCTTCTGGCCAGGCAATCTAATGATAAGAAGCTATGTAGCTGGGCAATTTGGTAAGGTCCTTACTCTATTATTTGTTTCGGGGCACACGCATGCCAAGGTAGCAACCCGAGAATTAGGTTCAACTAACTTGGGGAATTACGTGCTATTGACCTCCCTACTAAAAACAATAACCCGGACATGGTGGATTACAGAGACCGGTATGCCTGTCACACATACTCGCGGCTACCATCCTCCGTGGGGTTACGAGCAAATCAGGGATAACTCTAGGTCTAAACACCGCGTTTACACCTACCGTCACAACTAGCGAGGAGCTCCAAATAAGCTAGTCTATGCAATAAATAAATACTCATTGCATACCTGAAACCCACAAATAAATAAAGCAGAATACCTTACTTCATTGCCCGACCAATAATCTTCTTACATGTTGCCCGGCCTGGAAGACTAAGACGACTACTCCCAGGCGAGGAGCATACCGGAGGCGACGAAGAAGTAGAGTCCCGACATGCCGGGGGCCTCTAGCTCTCCTTCCCTCTCACTCACTCTCTCCTAGCAACACTATCCTACTACCAAAAGACTAAAATGAAGTATCAAATGAGGTGTGTCCTGCTTCTGGAGCCGGAGGGTGTTATTTATAGCTTGCTGGAGTCGGTGGGGATCATCTGGCCGAAGCTGGGATGTCGGTGGAGCAAAGGTCGGCCGGCCGGCCTGGTAGGGTGGCCGGCCGGCCACTGATGTGTTCGGTTCGCCACCGCCTCTTCCCTGGACGGCTCTGATGGACTCCTGGGGGCGGTAAGAATGTCGGTTTCTTCATGGGGTCGGCAGAAGTGGAGTGGCCTTCAAGTTTAGGCCCAAAAGCCCATGTTCTAGAATGTCGGTTGTTTGATATTGGGCTGGGCCTTGAATTCCACGTGGGAAAGCTGTAGAAGGCCTCTGGGGAGGAGCTGGACCTCGGTGGGAGCCTGAGCAGGCCGGCCGGCCTATGGTTGGGCCGGCCGGTGGGCTTTATCCCCCGTTTCCTGTGAATTTCGTCCATATTGCTCCCTGCATTCAAATACTCCAACAAAACTTGTGGAGAGCCATTAATATAAAAGAATGTTCATTTTATCCTTGTATGATGGCTTTTATTGAATGGTGTTGGCGGTAAAATATTCGTATTAAGCAGCGCCAACACCCATGGAACACAGATCCTTTTACCAATGCAATCAGCTCTGGTCGAAACTCATAGCTTGAAGCCGTGATTAGTTTGGAAGCTAGTGGAGGCTCCAATAGTGCTCCTTTCGGAGCAGAGGCGTCGAAGATCGACGATGCGTCCATGGTGTGATGATAACAAAAGAAAAGAAAAACAGAACAAAATACAAAAAGAAAAGAAAATAAAAAACCTTAAACGGACGACTCTAGGTTCGAGTTTTAGCACATCTTATCGTTCCCCGGCAACGACGCCAGAAAGCTTGTTGGCAGTCCTAAGGCCTAACAGAAATTAATCCGCAAGCGTACGGATACCGGTGTAGCTTTCACCACAAGGAGTAGAACGAACAGTGTACTAATAACTCTATCCTAGATAAATTATCCGATCAAGGTGGCACAGGGGAGCAAGAGCGCAACAATAAATAAAAAGGTCTTCTGGCCAGGTAATCTAATGTCAATGAGCTATACAGCTGGGCAATTTGGTATGGTCCTTTCTCTATTATCTATTTCGGGGCACAAACGTGCCAAAGCAGCAACCCGAGAATTAGGTTCAACTAATTTGGGAATCCGCCTGCTATTGAAAACCCTACAGACATGAACCCGGACGTGGTGGATTACAGAGACCGGTACGCCTGTCTGTTGGCGATTTCTAGCATACCATTTTATATGCCAACTGCGCCTTATTTAGAGCATAAATGTCATCATTATAGGCCATTAACTCTTGATAATAGCACCATATTTGTATATATGTCGTTCTGGAGCTTTATTGCAGAAACATGTGAAAAGGACGACATTCTGGACATTGTGGCTGATTTGGACCTAAAGAGAAGAGAACTAGCAGAAAAGGCCCACTGTGCCGATCGGCACAGCCATGTGCCAACCGGCACAGGGGACTCCAAGGCCACCGAAGCTGGCCCACCATTCAGTTTATTCTAGAAGGAAGTTATCCGAACCAATCTTGGGAGATATTCGTCACGAAGAGATAAAAGATACTCGAAGATTTCAAAGAGCAATACAAGACTTGATCTCGAAGAAAACTGATTGGAAGGCCCACATGGAATCTACCTAGGACTTCGGAACCGACTTAGGGAGGAAACCGAGCTGGACACGAGGTGTGCCGATCGGCACAACCCCTGTGCCGATCGGCACAAGGACTCTCTTCCCGAGATCCTCTTCCTTTCTGATGTACAGCCATATATAAACTTGTAAACGCCCTAGGGTTCCGGGATCCGCCGCCAGAGGGACAACACAGCTAGTAAGTTTAGAGCCACCGGGGCTTTGCCCCGTTCTTCATGTTCTCTAGTTGTTGATCAAGAACCATCGGTGCTAAAGAGGTGATCCATCAAGGTAGGCCAACTAGATGGTGATGTATCTTGCACTACGTATTATCGAAGTATGGTTGAATATGTGGATGAATGGTTTTGATTATTGATTGCCTGGATTTTATGGTCTTTACATGCACTTGTTCCTACGCTTAGCGATGACTAAGTATTAGATATTATCTTAATTGTGGTTAAGGTAGTATTGGGATCTTTTAATGCGCCATAATTGCACGTTGTTTCTGTACCTCCACTGCCGATAATGCATTCGCGATGATCCTTGAGATGATGCGTAGAGTAGGAAGAGGCTACCGACTAAGGCGATTGGTCGTGATAGGGCTCGTCGGAAAGGGGTCTTGACCTATCGATCTTCGGTTATTAATAATTGAGTAATTCCGTTTATGATGCTATTCGATTAAGCTTTTTGGTTACGATCTCAACTAGCAGACTTGGCTAACTTACCCCATGATCTACTCATGTTCCTTAGGCTGTTCAGACAACACTTCGGATAACTTCGCCTTCGTGCCGACCGGCACACTCCCTGTGCCAATCGGCACGGCCCCCAGTTTCCCCAAAACTCACGCTCACGCTCACTAGAAAGCATGGCTAACTCTTTTACTGATGACTCTGTTTAATCCCATTGGTCCTTGTGGTTCGATTAAACCTTGGAATACTCTTCTGGGGGAAAAAGACTACAACTATACACCGTGCTCTTGCAGTATATAAGTGGGTGCGTAGATACGACCAACACTGTCACACGTACTCGCGGCTACCATCATCCGTGGGGTTAAGAGCAAATCAGGGATAACTCTAGGTCTAAACACCACGTTTACACCTATCGTCACAACTAGCGAGGACATCCAAATAAGCTAGTCTATGCAATAAATAAATAAATATTTAAAGCATACCTGAAACTCATAAATAAATAGCAAAGAATACCATACTTTATTGCCCGACCGATAATCTCCTTACATGTTACTTGGCCTGGAAGACTCGAACGACTGCTCCCAGGCGAGGAGCATACCTGAGGCGCCGAAGAAGTAGAGTCCCGCATTCCGGGACTACTCACTCTCCTAGCCTCTCACTCACTCACTCACTACTAGCAGCGCTTCGCTACTCACTAATGACTAACTCAAGTGTATCTCCAGGTGCGAGTTGCTCTGAAGCTAGCCGAGGGTATTTATAAGGTCCTCATGTCGGTGTGCATCTTGTAGCCGAAGATGGAGTGACAGTGGCGCAAAGGTAGGCCGGCCGGCCTAGTAGGGTGGCCGGCCGGCCATTGATTATGGCGGTTCACCACCGTCTTTTGTTGGACTTCTCAGATTCGCTCCTGATGACGGTTCGGAGGTCAGCTACTTGATGAGGGCGGCAGAATTGGAGTGGCCTTCAAGTTTAGACCCAAAAACCCATGTTCTAGAATGACGGTTGTTCTTTGTTGGGCTGGGCCTTGAATTCCACGTGGGGAAGCTGCAAAAGGCCTCCGGAAGGAAGATGGACTTCAGCAGGAGCCTGAGTGGGCCGGCCGGCCTATGATTGGGCCGGCCGGTGGGCTTTGGCCCCCATTTCCTGTCATTTTGGTCCATATCGCTCCCTGCATTTAAATACTCCAACAAAACTCGTAGAGAGCCATTAACATAAAAGAATGTTCATTTTATCTTTGGTTGATGGCTTTTATTGAATGGTGTTGGCGGTAAAATTTGAGTGATAAGCACCGCCAACACCTATGCCAATTTTCCATGGCATCCCTGTGTTTGGGGATAGCTCTCCATTTAGCTGCTACCATGTCAAAAAAACCTTCTTCTAACTCCCACCAGCGCTCATATCTGAAATGATGTGGTGGTTTTGTGCTATCTTCCATAGTATCCAGCAAAATTGGAGCATGTTCAGAGAAAAGCCTAGTAATTACTGCCACTGTACATAAAGGAAATTGATCCTCCCAATGTTGTGTAACTAAGAACCTATCCAGAGTTTCCAACACCACATTCTCTTGTTTATTGGACCAGGTAAAGCGCTTACCAATATTCTTAATTTCAACCATCCTATTTGATCGAATAAAATTGTTAAACAAGCTAATTCTACCCTAATGTTGTGTAACCAAGAACCTATCCAGAGTTTCTAACACCACATTCTCTTGTTTATTGGACCAGATAAAGCGCTTACCACTATTCTTAATTTCAACCATCCCATTTAATTGAATAAAATTATGTTATTTATTTACTATACATGTATAGCGAAGGTACTTATTCGTGTTGTAAACTGTTTGGTGTGGTCCGACAGGCTTGAGGAGAAGCCTGGGCTTAATAAAAAGTCCTTTTCTCCGTCCTACCCATTTCAAAACAGCCAAACCGGAAAAGATTCCCCGTCCACGCCTCGCCGAACCCTAACCCCGGCGATCCCCATGGCCATGCAGGGCCGATCCCTCCACGCCCTCCTCGGCGGCGGCGCAGGTACGTGCCGGCCCCCTCTCCCCCCCCCCCCTTCTCTCTTCTGCAATGCCGTCTTATCCCCGCGGAATTCTGTCGATCTCTGACCGTGCCCACCTACGGATCCCCGTCTAGTCGCCGACGTGCTGCTGTGGCGGCGGAGGAACGCCTCGGTGGCGGCCGTGGTGGGTGCCACGGCGGTGTGGTTCGTCTTCGAGCGGGCGGGGTACAGCTTCCTCTCGGTCCTGTCCAACGCCCTGCTCCTCCTCGTCGCCATACTCTTCCTCTAGTTGTTGATCAAGAACCATCGGTGCTAAAGAGGCGATCCATCAAGGTAGGCCAACTAGATGGTGATGTATCTTGCACTATGTATTATCGAAGTATGGTTGAATATGTGGATGAATGGTTTTGATTATTGATTGCCTAGATTTTATGGTCTTTACATGCACTTGTTCCTACGCTTAGTGACGACTAAGTATTAGATATTATCTTAATTGTGGCAATAAGAGGTGAGGGATTCAATCTCTCACTATCTCCATTGTGGTTAAGGTAGTATTGGGATCTTGTAATGCGCCATAATTGCACGTTGTCTCTGTACCTCCACAACCGCTAATGCATACGCGATGATCCTTGAGATGATGTGTAGAGTAGGAAGAGGCTACCGACTAAGGCGATTGGTCGTGACAGGGCTCGTCGGAAAGGGGTCTTGACCTATCGATCTTCGGTTATTAATAATTGAGTAATTCCGTTTATGATGCTATTCGATTAAGCTTTTTTGTTACGATCTCAACTAGCAGACTTGGCTAACTTACCCATGATCTACTCATGTTCCTTAGGCTGTTCAGACAACACTTCGGACAACTTCGCCTTCGTGCCGACCGGCACACTCCCTGTGCCGATCGGCACAACACCCTGTTTTCTTGAAACCCACGCTCACGCTCACTAGAAAGCTTGGCTAACTCTTTTACTGATGATTTTGCTTAATTCCCATTGGTCCTTGTGGTTCGATTAAACCTTGGAATACTCTTCTAGGGGAAAAAGACTACAACTGTACACCGTGCTCTTGCGGTATATAAGTGGGTGCGTAGATACGACCAACAAGCTGTCTTTTTCTGGCGCCGTTGCCGGGGACCTTTGTTCGAATTAGGCATTGTTTGAAGTTTGAGAAATTGGTCACTGTGCCGACCGGCACACCTGTGTGCCGACCGGCACAGAGCTTTCTTTCTTTGATTTCTCTGTCTTTTCCAGTATATATGTCCTGTTTTATTTAACAGACAGGTATGGACGGCGCTAAGTCGAATAAACCCTTTAATTACCTTGATGATCCAGAGATTCTCTTTCGCAAGCGTAAGGCGGAAAAGAAAAGCAAGTCAGTGGGAGACATAGAAGACAACAGCGAGCCGCTCAGCCCGAAGGCATTGTTTGCAGCTTGGGAAGAAGATAAGGAAGAAGAAGTTCCTGAAGTAGAAGACATGGGAGACGCAACAACAATTGCTAATCGTCTCAAGCCTGCCTTAGACAATGTTACCAAGACTGAATTCACTGCACAAGTGTTGGCGGTTCTTATGCGATAAAATTAAATTCATTAATTCCGCAAGCGCACGGATCACCATTGTAGCATTTCACCTTGGAGTATTCCAGGGTTATCGTATTTATATTTCCGCAGGGAAGTAGAGCAAAAGAAAGCTGAATAATAGCTATGCATTGGATAATTTGGAGAAAGAAATAATATATCAACTATACTTGAGACGGGGGTAAGATAGGCATGATAATTATGGGTGGCACACACATCCTCAAATCCAAGGTAATGAAATAAAAACGTAGTATACATTTGGGAGAGCAACGAGATAGAGTTAAGGCTACCTGTATGTTTATCTATTATTTACTCTTCCTAGTAATCCATTCTACAAAGGTTATTTACTCTAGCTAAGCTCATACACATACAAGTCATGTCGTTTCGGGGCACGGAAGTGCCAGGGCAACCGATGCTGCTAGTTCACCCTGGGGATCCATCCGCTATAATTAAGACCCTGCTGAGTCCAACCCGGACGTGGTGGATTACAGAGACCGGTGCAGCTGTCACATACACTCGCGGCTACCATCCTCCGTGGGGTTGGGTGCCAAACGTGCATAGGCAAAGATCTAAGCGCCACGCTTACAACCCGCCTAGAGGAGCTACTCTTGATCAACGGAGCAGTCCTATCTAAGAATGAACAAGCACAGATTTCACACGACGTCATCTCCGACGACGGCACTCTCTCGTACTCGCTATTCCAACAATCACGAATCCCACAACAAGACTTCTACGAGCACTTACTCGGCAGAATAAATAAACTAAATAGAAAAGAACTACTAAAAGAAATAAATAAAGATAAAACTAAATATTATATTAAATAAAATAATATCTCAAGAGTAAGATACAAAGAACTATACCGAACTCCGAGAAGACTCCGGAAGCCCGAGAGAGCTCTCACTCTACTCTACTCTACTCTAACTCCCAAAGCTACTACTCAACTAAACTAATGAACACTTGGATGAAGTGTGATGGTGCACGTTGCTTCGGAGGCCGAGGGGTCCATTTTATAGGTCTCCAAGGCGGTTGAAGCTCCTCTGCCGACTTTGGAGAGGCGGCGCCGCCAAAGCCGGCCGGCCGGCCTAGGGGGGTGGCCGGCCGGCCGTCCCCTGTGGCGGTTGGCCACCGCCTTCTGCCTCAACGCTTCAGATGCACTCCTGAAGGCGGTCTGAAGGTCGGTTTGTCCGTGGGGTCGGCAGGATTGAAGTAAGGGCCAAGTTAAGGCCCAAATGGCCCACCTTCTAGAATGACGGTGGAATTATGTTGGGCTGGCCTTCAATCACGTGTTGAGGATTAATTTGCAGCCCACTGGAGAGAGCCTGAGGCCTGTGGCCACCAGGTGGGGCCGGCCGGCCTAGGGTGGGGCCGGCCGGCCAGGGATTTTCCCTGGCTGGGCCCTCTTTTCTCCATTATTCACTCCTGCATCCAAATATTCACCAAAACTTGTGGAGTAGTGTTATTCCTAACTACTATGCACAAAATCTTGGTGTTATGCATTTATTTACCGGTAGGTTGGCGGTCAAATCATGGTTTAACGACCGCCAACAACCTCCCCAAGCTTAAACTTTGCTCGTCCCGAGCAAACTCAACTCAGGGTACCGGCGGATCAGGAGTTACAAAGAAGCGCCCCATGGGTAATAAAGATGCAACAACATACTCCCTAAACAGTGGTAAGTTTACGAGAGCACAAAATATTCATGAGTGTTGCAAAAATCGTGGGGCTTATATGTCACACCTTGTCATGCAGCATTGGAGACTAGAACGGCATTTTCGGACAAGTACACAATTCTAGCAGGTATGTATCCAGAGTTTTTATGTGCTGCAAGGTAAGGTGCAAAAATTCTCCTTTGTTTTGGTAGGCACTTCTCTTACCTACAATGTGAGTTCTATTCCTACAAGCTTCACTCATCCTACCTTCTACCAAATGAGGCTTTGTTTGTGGAGCTTGGTAAGGAATGCACAAATGTCATGCATATATTGTAAAGCTAAAGAATGAGTCTCAATCAACATAGCAACTCCATTTATTTTGGTCATAGGAAATGATGTGATGGAGGGGGAGAAAATGAACTCACGCTTATGGAAGGGGGTTTTGAAAAACATTGGTCCTTTATTTTGCTCAAGATGTTTATGATAAGAACCATATAGCCATTGACTTTTGTCATGCAACCATGGAGTTTTTTTTTTTTTTTTTTTTTTTTTTTTTTTTTTTTTTTACTATTCCATGGTGCAAGGGGCCATAAATTTTGAATGGTTCAATGAAACATTTTTAAATTCTTGAGCATTTTTGATGGACCAAAAGTTTTGCAAACTCTGAAAAATGTTTGGTTGATTTATCCAAACATTCCCCTTTTTATTTGGTGGAGAGAAATTTTCGAAAACACACGCGAAGGAATTATGACCAAAATTAGGAGTGCTTAGTTTCAAGAGTACATCAAACCTTAACGAAACTCAATGCATAAACAAATGGCTATGAGTGGGGCTGTTTCGAATATTATGATATGGCTCTGGTAGGTTAATAAATCCTCACACTAAGAGAAGTGTGCCAAAACAGAAGGGTTTTAGGTACTTGCAGCAATTCTAGAAAAACATCTCTGAATGAAACCATACTAAGAAATTGCAACAAGTCCTAATCATGCCATATCACAATCCACAATGCTCAGACTTGGTGTAACAAATGCAACCCACGGAAAAAAGCAAGACTCATGATGTGATCATGCTCAAGTAAAAATAACACATATGTCAGGAGTAGAGGTTGCATCTATGCGACACATGGGAAGCTAATTTGTAACTCGATCATCATTTCCTTTAAGTGCAGCATAACACCAAGATTCTAGCATTTATTCGAAACAGGGAGTTTATTTATTTATTGAGAAAGTTAGGAATACTTACCTGGGGGTCCTCCCCAAGCTTGAGTCTTTGCAAGACTCGAGCTTGTATTGAACTCCTTCTTACCTGGGGGTGCCCTCCCCAAGCTTGAGTCTTTGTAAGACTTAAGCTTGATTCAGGCTCTCCCTCCTCCTTCTTGATCTGCAAAAAAGAGTGAGGATGATACAAACGGCTGGCTCCTAACGAGCATCGCCGGGAATCCTATTATTTTTGTTATTTTTAAAATTTTCTATATATATTTTTTTTTTTTTTTTTAATTTTGTTTTTATGATTTATGGAAAGAAAAACGAGCGCTAGGCCTAGCTAGGATAACGATTGGGATGGCCTCCCCAATCGGAGGGCTCTCATTTTTACGTCTTTGAGCTAGACGTTCTCCATGTCTTTTCAACTTGTTTGGACCTCGCTCGCTGGAGAATCTAGCGAGGTAGAGGTTCCTTCTTTCTTCCGCCACACCTTGGTTGTCTTCTTTGTGTTGGTGGCGGCGACCTTTTCTTCATTAGGCGCCTTTGTTGTACTCTCCTCGGTCGATGCCGTAGCTGCCTTCTTCTTTCTTGAGCACCTCGCTCTCCTCTTCTTAGGCGATTGTGATTCGCCCACTCCTTCTTGCGGTGGAGGAGCAAGAGGGGCTTGAGGTGTGTTTGGCGGCTGAGGCATCCTCCTTGGAGTCCTCCAATATTTTGCTAGCCTTCTTGCATTCTCTCTTTCCAAATAGTCTCTCATATGTGCGATGAGCTTGTCTGGCTGTGGCATGGGTGGAGTAATTTCAATCTTCTCCACTCTCCTTGGGTTCTTTCCATATATGACTCGTACTTGCTTGCATTGCTCAACCTTAGGCTTGAAGCTGAACGTCTCTTCCCTGCCGTTGAAGTCCAAGTGGATCTCTCCTGCCCCCACGTCAATGTTGGCGTTGGTGGTGCTCAAGAACGGCCTCCCAAGGATGAGAGGGGTCTTGACATCTACCTCCATGTCAAGCACAACAAAGTCGACGGGGACGAAGAGGTTTCTGATCTGTACGGGAACTTCTTCGACAATCCCCAAGGGCAGGCGTAGTGACCCATCCGCAAGCTGAAGCTTCATGGCCGTTGGAGATAAGGGATGGTTTAACCCATCGTACATCGCCTTCGGCATGATGCTTACGCTCGCCCCTAAGTCACATAGTGCCCGAGCGAAACAACGGTCGTTGACCAAGCACGGAATGGTTGGCCATCCGGGATCTTTTCTGATCACATCCCTGGGGAGTGCGGCATCCAAGTCGCTTTCTTCACACCTGATGGTTATTGCATTCACACTCTCCTTGGGATTAACTTCCGGTTGCCCAGGAAGTTTACCCGCACGAGGAGACTGCACAGCTGAAGCTATTTGCGCTATTTGTGTTTCTAGCATCTTGTTATGGCTTAGCTGATTCTGCAGAGCAGTGCTGAACGACTCTAACTTGGCATCTATGCTCTCCAAGGCTTTGTCCGTAGTAAGAAATTTCTTACTAATACTGTCATTGATCTTGACCTGGCCGAGAACTAGATCCTTGATAGAGGGCTCATAACGGGAAAGACTACCATTGTTACCTCCCTGATTTTTGTTGAAGGAGAGGTCGGGCCTGGAATTCCAGCCGTAGTTGTTCTGGGAGCGGAACCCATTGCCATTGTTGAGGAAATTGCATTCCTCTCTCACATTTGGGCAATTGATGCCCATATGCCCAACGTTGCCGCATTCCTCGCAAGTCATGCGGGAATCCGCAACCTGCAGGTCCTGTGGAGATTCCACCTTGCGGAGTAGCTGATCGAGCTTGATGGCGAGCATGTCCATTGTCTCCACTTGGTGCACTCCACGGGTCTTGGTGCTCGCCGCTTGGCGTTCACCATGAGTCTGGTTGGCTGCCACCTTTTCTATCAACTTCTTAGCGTTCTTCACGCTAAGGGAGAAGAAGGAGCCGCCTGCTGCGGCGTCGAGATGCTCTCGAGCGGACGGTCTCAAACCGTGGTAGAAACTCTGTATAAGGAGCCATTCCTCCATGCCATGGTGTGGGCATGAGAGAACGTACTCCTGCATCCTGTCCCAAGCTTCTGCGGTCGACTCATCTGCGAGCTGTTGGAAGCCCGATATCTTGTTTCGCAGGGCAGTCGTCTTGCCCGGCGGGAAGAACTTGACGAGGAAGGCATTGGAGCATGCCGTCCACGTGTCGAGGGACTCTTGGTTCGCGTAGAACCACTGAAGAGCCTTCCCCAACAGAGAGAATGGGAAAAGCTGTAGTCGGATGGCGTCCTGAGGTGCATCCTTTATGACGAAAGTGTTGCACGTCATCAGGAACCTTTGGAGGTGAGCGTTTGCATCCTCCGACGGCTTCCCACAGAAAGGACTAGCCAAGATCATGTTGATCAAGGCTGGCTTGAGCTCGTAGTCCTTGTTGGTGAGGCGCGGGTTGGGACCCACACGAATGTTCTCTGTAGTTGGCGCGGAGAAGTCATTGATCGTCTTCTCAACAACGGGGTCGGCCATGGTGTTGTTCGTTGAGGAGGCCCTGACAACCGATGGAGGAGACGATTCGAGAGCCAGAGCGTTCTTGTGGATCTGTTTGGTGATTCTTGCTCGAACTTTCCTCAAGAACTGCTCTGGATCTGAGTGGAAGTTTTCTGGTAGGTCGAAACCAGTCATGCACAGTCCTGTTTCAAATTTCCACAACAAAGAAAGACAGGACAAGGGTAAGCCCGCAAAAGTAAGTGATAATTATTCTTCTCACAAACTTCAATGCATTTATTCAGTTTCTAGCTGCTACTTCCCGGCAACGGCGCCAGAAATGCTTGTTGGCGGTTCTTATGCGATAAAATTAAATTCATTAATTCCGCAAGCGCACGGATCACCATTGTAGCATTTCACCTTGGAGTATTCCAGGGTTATCGTATTTATATTTCCGCAGGGAAGTAGAGCAAAAGAAAGCTGAATAATAGCTATGCATTGGATAATTTGGAGAAAGAAATAATATATCAACTATACTTGAGACGGGGTAAGATAGGCATGATAATTATGGGTGGCACACACATCCTCAAATCCAAGGTAATGAAATAAAAACGTAGTATACATTTGGGAGAGCAACGAGATAGAGTTAAGGCTACCTGTATGTTTATCTATTATTTACTCTTCCTAGTAATCCATTCTACAAAGGTTATTTACTCTAGCTAAGCTCATACACATACAAGTCATGTCGTTTCGGGGCACGGAAGTGCCAGGGCAACCGATGCTGCTAGTTCACCCTGGGGATCCATCCGCTATAATTAAGACCCTGCTGAGTCCAACCCGGACGTGGTGGATTACAGAGACCGGTGCAGCTGTCACATACACTCGCGGCTACCATCCTCCGTGGGGTTGGGTGCCAAACGTGCATAGGCAAAGATCTAAGCGCCACGCTTACAACCCGCCTAGAGGAGCTACTCTTGATCAACGGAGCAGTCCTATCTAAGAATGAACAAGCACAGATTTCACACGACGTCATCTCCGACGACGGCACTCTCTCGTACTCGCTATTCCAACAATCACGAATCCCACAACAAGACTTCTACGAGCACTTACTCGGCAGAATAAATAAACTAAATAGAAAAGAACTACTAAAAGAAATAAATAAAGATAAAACTAAATATTATATTAAATAAAATAATATCTCAAGAGTAAGATACAAAGAACTATACCGAACTCCGAGAAGACTCCGGAAGCCCGAGAGAGCTCTCACTCTACTCTACTCTACTCTAACTCCCAAAGCTACTACTCAACTAAACTAATGAACACTTGGATGAAGTGTGATGGTGCACGTTGCTTCGGAGGCCGAGGGGTCCATTTTATAGGTCTCCAAGGCGGTTGAAGCTCCTCTGCCGACTTTGGAGAGGCGGCGCCGCCAAAGCCGGCCGGCCGGCCTAGGGGGGTGGCCGGCCGGCCGTCCCCTGTGGCGGTTGGCCACCGCCTTCTGCCTCAACGCTTCAGATGCACTCCTGAAGGCGGTCTGAAGGTCGGTTTGTCCGTGGGGTCGGCAGGATTGAAGTAAGGGCCAAGTTAAGGCCCAAATGGCCCACCTTCTAGAATGACGGTGGAATTATGTTGGGCTGGCCTTCAATCACGTGTTGAGGATTAATTTGCAGCCCACTGGAGAGAGCCTGAGGCCTGTGGCCACCAGGTGGGGCCGGCCGGCCTAGGGTGGGGCCGGCCGGCCAGGGATTTTCCCTGGCTGGGCCCTCTTTTCTCCATTATTCACTCCTGCATCCAAATATTCACCAAAACTTGTGGAGTAGTGTTATTCCTAACTACTATGCACAAAATCTTGGTGTTATGCATTTATTTACCGGTAGGTTGGCGGTCAAATCATGGTTTAACGACCGCCAACAACAAGCTCGACCCTTTCGGCTGGAGCGTTACATGTCTTTGGTTGGTCAGCAACCGTTCACAGGTTCTGAAGATCCTAATATGCATTTGCAGCATTTTCATGAAATCTGCGGTACCTTTCAATTGGAACATATGAATGACAATGAAGCCAAGGTGCGATTGTTCCCTCTATCTCTTATTGGGCGTCCTAAGCAGTGGTACCATGGGCTACCTACTGCGACCAAGATTAGTTGGGATCTACTTTCTGCAGAATTTTTGGCAAAATACTTCCCTCCGGGCAAGACTCAAGCTTTGAAGAACAAGATCCTTGGGTTTACTCAACTTGCTAATGAGAGCGTTGGAGAAGCATGGAATCGATTCAATGAGTACAAGGATGCTTGCCCGCACAATGGTCTTGCTGAATGGGAGCTAGTGGAAAGGTTCTACACGGGTTTGAATCTTTTGTCCCGACAACACTTAGATGCTTCGGCTGGAGGATCGTTTTTGGACAAGACACCCGCTCAAGCCACGGCTTTGATCAAGAAGATAGAGCAAAATCAATCATGGGTCGGTGAGAGAGAAAGTAGAAGCCTTCAACCTTCCACGGGAAAGATGAAGAGTGTGGTGGAAAGAGCTTATGATGAGTTGCTTATGGACAAGCTTGACACCATACAAAGGAGATTGGACAAGATTGATCATATTCCCAAGGAAGAGACCGTCAAGCTAGCGGAAGCCCGTTCCACATGTGAAGAATGTGGAGAACTTGGCCATGTGAGCAAGGATTGCCCCGAGGATGTGAAGATGCTCAATTATGTCAAGAGTCAAGGATGGAAGACTCCCTATCAGCAACAAAGGAGTAGCTTCACCCCATCGTCGTCTATGCAAAATGCCATCCCTCTTCGTATTCAATGCCAAGAGTTCTTTCAAGCTCAAGAGAAGGTTAACAAGGACACTCAAGCTAAATTCAAGGAAGTTGATCGTGTGCTTGAAACAATCAATGACAAGGTCATCGAAGTGGGGAGTTCTAATCAGCAAATTCTCCAATTCATGAAGATGATGGAGAAACAAATGGCACAGTTGGCGGAGTCGGTAAAAAGCGAGAAAGGAGCTCTTCCTGGTAATACCCGCTCTGCAGAACAGCTGAAATCCATCGAGACGAGGTCTGGGAAGCAAACTGAAGATCCAAAGTTCGCAGCTGGAGCAAGACGACCTCGTGCCGACCGGCACGACTCAGGTGCCGATCGGCACGCTACAGTTGATGGTGCCGACCAGCACGGTGACAGTGCCGATCGGCACAGTGAAGAAATTGACCTCTCGGGTCTGAAGAAGGGAACTGAGAACAAGGAACATGGTCCTGCTACCTTTCTGGATACGCAGCTGTTGACCAAGACAGAAAGGATTCGACATCATGATGAGCAATTCTCCAGGTTTGTCGATGTTATGAAGAAGTTATATATCAATGTCCCGTTCCTTGATGCTCTTCAAGTGCCCACCTATGCTAAGTACATAAAGGATATTATGCAAAGCAAGAAGTCCTTAGCATCGGAAGAAGTAGTAAAGATGACAAGAGAGTGCACTGCAGCTATTAATGACATTACACCAGAAAAGAAGCCCGACCCCGGATCCCCTAGTATCCGGTGTTTGATTGGAGCTCAAGTCTTTGAAGGGGCTTTATGCGATCTTGGAGCAAGTGTAAGTGTCATGCCTCGCTATGTCTTTGCAAGTTTGAATTTGCCAGAGTTGGAGCCTACGGCCATGTGTTTGGAGTTGGCCGATCAATCGGTTCGCTATCCCGATGGAATTGCTGAAGATGTGCCCGTCCAAATTGGTGATCATATAGTTCCTGTGGATTTCATTGTGCTTGATATGGGTAGAAGGACAAGGACTTCATTGATTTTGGGCCGGCCATTCTTGAGGACAGCGAAGGCAAACATTGATGTGGGGAGTGGAAAGATAAGTTTCGACATAAGTGGAGCCTCCTACACATTCAATTTTCGCCCCAAGGGAGAAGAAGGCCGTACGGTGTCCAAGTGGGTTGAGAAATACAAATCTCCGCACCATAAAGCAATCGAGGGTAATTGGAGGAAGGATATGTCCTATCATTAAAGGAGAAGAGACATGAGAACCTTGTACTGTTGCAACTTTTTCCCGTAAAGCGACGCTAAGGAAGTGATTTATGCGGGGAGGTCAAGCTCTACGACCTTTTTAAAACTAAGAGCGCTTTTTGGGAGGCAACCCAAAATTCGGGAGCGAGTCATAGGGTGAGTCTTTGAGTGTTAGTGCTTTCGGGAGGGCAACCCGTGAATTAGAAATTTAGTGCTAACCGGGAGGGCAACCCGGCCTTTAAATTGTTTGTTTGTAATTCACAATAATGCTCCCGGAATAAAATTTGTTAGTCCAAGTGTTTGTTTTAACTTTTGTGTGAACACCTGCGCTGTCTGTTTACTTTCTGTAGTTTTGTTTTTGTATTTTGCTTGTCCGCTAACAGCGCAGGAAGAAAAGAAACAAAAAGAGGAAATTCTGTAGTGTGCCGACCGGCACGGCACCCGTGCCGATCGGCACAAAAGCAAGCACGCCAAATCGTGCTCTGGAAGCTACCCAAAGCTGAAGAGGCAAATTAATATGGGGTAAAATGAAGAAAATACGCGGAATATTTGAGGAAGGAAAATTCGGAAAGGTAAGTGCAACAACTGTCCCGAGAATATTTCCGTGCTTTGGGTATTTTTATGTGTCGCAGAGATATGTTGGAGGATCCTTGAGGAAGAAGGAGGCACTGGCAAAAATTTGAACCTCTTGCCGACCGGCACAGGGGCGTGCCGATCGGCACGGAGTGGAAGCGCCACCTCCAGGAATCTCGATGCTACAGGAAGTCTGCAATCCGAGAAGAAATTTGAAATTCTGGCGACACGAAGCGACGAAGTTTGAAACGGGCACGGACTGCGCAGTGCCGACCGGCACAGTCCAGTGCCGACCGGCACAGCGTCCAGGAATTCAAATTCTATCATCAAGGTCTGCGCACATTGGAAGGAGGGCACATCACTGACACCCATGCAGCTGCCGAGCACAGGGGGGACACCGAGCACCCAGCCTCGGGATGGAGCCATGGTGCTGACCGGCACGTGTCCCGGCGCCGATCGGCACCACCTGAAAAATTCGAAATTCAAACTTGCTCCCCTGTCTCCCGACATGCGACACTGTATCAAGCATGGGGAGGAGGAAAAGATGTTGCTGAAACCAAGGTATGTGCGAATCTGTGCAAAATTTGAAATGTGCCGACCGGCACGGTTTCCGTGCCAATCGGCACACCTTGGGAAATCCAACCTTTTGCAGGTGCGCCCCTGTTCTCCAGCATCCGACACTGTACAAGTCATGGGGAAGAGGAAAAGAAGGCGTGGCAGCCGAGGTACGACGGAATCCGCGAAATTTTGAACCGTGCCGATCGGCACTGCGCTGTGCCGACCGGCACGCGCGGGGAGTTTGAACCGGCGCGGGTTCCTTCCCTTGGAAGCCATGGAGAGCTATATAAAGGGGCATCACCTCCTCCAGTTTCGCCACAACTTCCTGGTAACCCTCTTCACTCTTCCACTTCCTCCATTTGCGCAATTCGTTTCCGTTCTTTCGCAGGAAATGAAGGGATTGGGTTCCACGCTCAAGAGCGCCGGCAAGAAGATTCGCCGGGGGTTCGGCTCCGGCGGATCACACCACTCCGGTGGATCGCACCACGCCGGTGGATCACACCAAGCCGGCGACAACAACTCCGGCAGCGACTCCGGTTCCTTCACCTCGGCGAGGAGGGCGAGCTCGGCGGGCTATGACAGCCCCGAGCTCTCCGTCGAGATGACACCGCCACGAGGGCGGGATGACTTCTTCATCGGCCACCGCGATATCGGCATCCCTCGAGGACCGAGGCCACGCACGAGGAGCGCGATCGCCGCCGCCGCCGCGGCGGGCGGATCATCAATGGAGGCCGAGCCGAGCGAGCCGGCATATGTACCGCGCGCGGTTCGGGAGGGGTTCACCCTCACGAGCCGTGAAGAGGAGCTCTACTACACCAACATCCGCGGCCGCATCTTCCCCAACATCGACATGGATGAGGAGTTCCTCTCCAAGGTCGGGGTATGGCCGGATCTCCATCAATGCCTCCTCAACCTTGGGTGGGAGACCCTCCACGATCAAGCAAGCAGCTACGACATCGAGCTCATCACCGAGTTCATCACCACCATGAACCGCGAGGTGGACGAAGAAGGAAACGACACGATCAAGTTCCGTGTGCGGGACGAGCCTTACTCCATCACGATCGAGGGCATCTCCGATGCTCTCGGTTTTGAAAGGAGGCCCCCGTATACGGCGCGGCGACTACGGAGATGCTCGACACATTTTGGCGCCGCATCGCCGATGAGGACGAGCGCAAGAGGGGGCACATCAAGAACCCCACGATCCAAATCCTCCACCGGTGGATGGCCGCACGCACCACCGGCCGCCTCGACACCACCAACATCTCCGACCCGGATTTGCATTGGCTCTACAACGCCATTGCGAATCCACGCAAGTGCAACCCCGTCACGACGATGGTGGCAAGTTGGTTCACCCAAAGGGCCAACCCTAGGGCGAGACTAGCTTATGGAGGCTACCTCCAAACAATCATCTTCCAAGTCACCGAGGGGAACCTCATGATGAAGGAAGATTGTTGGATAAGAGCCGCGCTCATCGACGAGTCCATGGTGCGCGGGAAGACCATAACGGGAAGCGCCAAGCTCGGCTACTACGTGTGCGGCACCGGCATCAAGCTTCCCTGCCCCGAGCTCGCCCTCTTCCTCCCGAACAAGATCAACGGAGGGAATTGGCTTGAGGCCGACCTCCGCGAGCGACATAAGGTAACGAAGACGAAGCGCGGGAGGAAGGAAGTCGTCGGCCAGTCTTCGGCAAGCGCAGCAGCGGACTGGGATAGTTGGGACGCGGCAGCAGCCGCGCAGCATCAACCAGCGCATCAGGCACCCGTGCCGATCGGCACGGACTTTGTGCCGACCGGCACAGGTCAGGTGCCGACCGGCACCAACCCAAGGTACTTCGGTATGCCCCCTGTCTACCCTCAGCACTTCCAGGGGGCACCCTACTATGCTCCTGCAGGTCCTCCGGGGGCGAACTTTGCCCCTATGCATCGTTACATCGACAACAACGTTCAATACGTTGAACGCATCGACAACTTGACGGGCGCAATGCGGAGCAACACCGAGGCGATGATTGACGAGTTCGGGAGATTGGAGGCGGCGTACTACGGCTTCGACTACAATCAGCCACCTCCATTTGATGGGTAGAGTGTTGTGTATGGCACAACTTGTATCGGTTTCCCGGTTTGCGTTTTTCTTTCCCTTTCGCATTCTCTTTTTATTTATTTACTTATGTGTGTGTGAGCGGGTTGGGAAACCATGTATCGGGTGTGTTTAGTTTGTTTGTGTGCTTTTATTCATGCATGTGTGCTAGTAGTTTAGTTTTATTTGTGCAAGTGAGCTAGTAGTTTGTTTCGAATGATGCATCACCATGTAGCCCGTGCTTTCAAATCCAATATGATGATGATCTTTATGCTTTATTTGAAAAATGATACGAGTATGTATGTCTATCTTGAGAAGTGTTAATGATAATCGAGCGATGTTGAGCATAAATAAAATTTCGAACTTTCACTAAAGTGTATTCGGCAAATACTTCATATGTGGCGTAGTTCATTTCAAAATTCCCATGCAAGGTCCAATAAAAGATCAATTTTGGATGACATGACTTAGTACCTATCTCTTTATAAAATTCAAATGTTCTTATTGTGAGCTTTAGAATTACTCCATATCATTCGGTTATGCCTACCAATGCCATATATATGTGACTCAATTTAAGCCTTTGCTAAGTAGAGATTATGATTGATGATTGAGCTCGGTTAAGATTTAATTCTTAGGGTATGAGACTTGGAAAATTGGCCACATCTTTCGCGTATCGTGTTGATTTCTAGCCTATTCCAACTCGAGCTATGCAAATTACCGCATTGGAATTATGCATAATTCGCCGAGTATCCGATACTTGAGAACCAAATTCTTTGATTCGAATATCAATCCTTGACCACATCCTACTGTATTCTTGGCTATACATCTGACACAGCAGTTCCAACGAAAAATCCAGAGCGAAATTGGCAGGTACAGACAGTGTGCCGACCGGCACAAGTTGTGCCAACCGGCACACAGAAAAAAAAACAAAAAAAAAGGACAAGAAAAAAAAAAGGCACATAAAGTCTGTACCTTGTGCTATTTTGCTCGGGACTAGCAAAAATTTGAGTGTGGGGGGGGGAGATGAATTCCCTTGAATTCTTATCATTGATTAGTAGCCAAGAATTTCTTTTTCCAATCATGTCCACAATTCTTTGCATTCGATATCCTTCTAAAATGCCAGGAAGTTTCTGATAGATATGCAAAGAAGAAAGGACAGCTTTGTCACCTGTTTAAAAAGATTACATTCTCTACTTGTGATTGTTCATTCACACAAGTATATGTCCACTATTCTAAAGGTGTGAGTTTCTTTCTCAATTCAATTCCTAATGGCCTTTTGACAAGTCTCAGTAAAACCAATTAGATTATCTCTTAGCTTTGCAATATGTTGTTGATCTATGTCTATTTCCCTTGAATTTCCTTACCAAGCTACTCATATGGCCTTACACATACATATATCGATAAAGTAGGATAGGCTTTTGAGTGATTTAGGTGAGTGATTGAAGTTGAGTTGTTGACTTGATCGTTTGAGAAGGATAGTTCTTTTGCTCACAATACCTTTTTGGTGATTCACATAAGTGGAAAAGTCATGTGCATCAAGTTGAATATTTTCAAGGTTGCTTTGGGAAGTACTCTTTCATGTTCAATACCCATATTGTGAACATGCTTGCTGAATACTAAATTGATTTAATCTCACAATGACTAAATGCTCAGCTCGTGTAGATTTGAAATACTTTTATGATTGATGTGACTATATGCCAGTTGATTTTCATTCTTGACTTTCCTCGGGACGAGTAAAGGTTTAAGTGTGGGGGAGCTGTTGGCAATTTCTAGCATACCATTTTATATGCCAACTGCGCCTTATTTAGAGCATAAATGTCATCATTATAGGCCATTAACCCTTGATAATAGCACCATATTTGTATATATGTCGTTCTGGAGCTTTGTTACAGAAACAGATAAAAAGGACGACATTCTGGACATTGTGGCTGATCTGGACCTGAAGAGAAGAGAACCAGCAGAAAAGGCCCACTGTGCCGATCGGCACAGACATGTGCCGACCGGCACATGGGACCCCAAGGCCACCGAAGCTGGCCCACCATTCAGTTTATTCTAGAAGGAAGTTATCCGAGCCAATCTTGGGAGATATTCATCATGAAGAGATAAAAGATACTCGAAGATTTGAAAGAGCAACATAAGACTTGATCTCGAAGAAAACTGACTGGAAGGCCCACATGGAAGCTACCTAGGACTTCGGAACCGACTTAGGGAGGAAACCGAGCTGGACACGAGGTGTGCCGATCGGCACAACCCTGTGCCGATCGGCACAAGGACTCTTTTCCCGAGAATCCTTTCCTTTCTGATGTACAGCCCTATATAAACTTGTAAAAGCCCTAAGGTTTCGGGATCCGCCGCCAGAGGGACAACACAGCTAGTAAGTTTAGAGCCACCGGGGCTTTGCCCCGTTCTTCATGTTCTCTAGTTGTTGATCAAGAACCATTGGTGCTAAAGAGGTGATCCATCAAGGTAGGCATACTAGATGGTGATGTATCTTGCACTATGTATCATTGAAGTATGGTTGAATATGTGGATGAATGGTTTTGATTATTGATTGCCTGGATTTTATGGTCTTTACATGCACTTGTTCCTACGCTTAGTGACGACTAAGTATTAGATGTTATCTTAATTGTGGTGGCAAAAAGAAGTGACAAGATTCGTTCTCTCACTATCTCCATCGTGGTTAAGGTAGCATCGGGATCTTGTAATGCGCCATATTTGCACGTTGTCTCTGTACCTCCACAGCCGCTAATGCATACGCGATGATCCTTGAGATGATGTGTAGAGTAGGAAAAGGTCGACCGATTAAGGCGATTGGTCGTGACAGGGCTCGTCGGAAAGAGGCCTTGACCTACCAATCTTCGGTTATCAATAATTGAGTAATCCCGTTTATGATGCTATTTGATTAAGCTTTTTGGTTACGATCTCAACTAGCAGACTCGGCTAACTTACCCCATGATCTAATCTGTTCCTAGGCTTTTCGGACAACACTTCAGACAACTTCACCTCCGTGCCGACCGGCACATCCCCTGTGCCGATCGGCACAACACCCTGTTTTCTTGAAACCCACGCTCACGCTCACTAGAAAGCTTGGCTAACTCTTTTACTGATGATTTTGCTTAATTCCCATTGGTCCTTGTGGTTCGATTAAACCTTGGAATACTCTTCTAGGGGAAAAAGACTACAGCTGTACACCGTGCTCTTGCGGTATATAAGTGGGTGCGTAGATACGACCAACAATATTATGAAGAAGTTATATATCAATGTTCCGTTCCTTGATGCTCTTCAAGTGCCCACCTATGCCAAGTACATAAAGGATATTATGCAAAGCAAGAAGTCTTTAGCATCAGAAGAAGTAGTGAAGATGACAAGGGAGTGCACTGCAGCTATTAATGACATTACACCAGAAAAGAAGCCCGACCCCGGATCTCCTAGTATCCGGTGTTTGATTGGAGCTCAAACCTTTAAAGGGGCTTTATGCGATCTTGGAGCAAGTGTGTGACGTCCCGCCTCCACGAGGCCGGGCCCGCACGCCTGGCAGCTCTCTAGGATCTCAAGACTGTCCCCACAGACCAACACACGTCTTTTCTGCGCACTTTGTCCTCACTCGTGCGCACCCAGGAAGGACTTCCCGGTCGGTCACCCATCCGAAATTGCTCCGGGCCAAGCACGCTTAACCCCGGAGTTCTTTCGAGATGAGCTTCCGGAAAAGAAGTTGCAACTGTTGGTATGAGTATTCTTATCAATCCTATTAAGCCCTGGGCCAGGATGTTACATTCTCACCCCCTTAGGAGATCGACGTCCTCGTCGATCAACCCCAGGCCAGGAACTTCCTCTCTTGGCCACGTCCGTGCGTCCAGTGCCAGCGCATGTGCCATGCTGTGTGACCACTCTGGGCCCACACCAGCCATGCGCACCATGCCTGAGCAACTGCGCCCACACGCGCCCGTGAAACCGCGAGGGTCGGCTCTGATACCACTTGTGACGTCCCGCCTCCACGAGGCCGGGCCCGCACGCCTGGCAGCTCTCTAGGATCTCAAGACTGTCCCCACAGACCAACACACGTCTTTTCTGCGCACTTTGTCCTCACTCGTGCGCACCCAGGAAGGACTTCCCGGTCGGTCACCCATCCGAAATTGCTCCGGGCCAAGCACGCTTAACCCCGGAGTTCTTTCGAGATGAGCTTCCGGAAAAGAAGTTGCAACTGTTGGTATGAGTATTCTTATCAATCCTATTAAGCCCTGGGCCAGGATGTTACAAAGTGTAAGTGTCATGCCTCGCTATGTCTTTGCAAGTTTGAATTTGCCAGAGTTGGAGCCTACGGCTATGTGTTTGGAGTTGGCCGATCAATCGGTTCGCTATCCCGATGGAATTGCTGAAGATGTGCCTGTCCAGATTGGTGATCATATAGTTCCTGTGGATTTCATTGTGCTTGATATGGATAGAAGGACAAAGACTTCATTGATTTTGGGCCGGCCATTCTTGAGGACAGCGAAGGCAAACATTGATGCGGAGAGTGGAAAGATAAGTTTCGACATAAGTGGAGCCTCCTACACGTTCAATTTTCGCCCCAAGGGAGAAGAAGGCCGTACGGTATCCAAGTGGGTTGAGAAATACAAGTCTCCGCACCATAAAGCAATCGAGGGTAATTGGAGGAAGGACATGTCCTATCATTGAAGGAGAAGAGACAAGAGAACCTTGTAGTGTCGCAACATTTTCCCGTATAGCGACGCTAAGGAAGTGATTTATGCGGGAAGGTCAAGCTCTACGACCTTTTTAAAACTAAGAGCGCTTTTTGGGAGGCAACCCAAAATCCGGGGAGCGAGTCATAGGGTGAGTCTTTGTGTGTTAGTGCTTTCGGGAGGGCAACCCGTGAATTAGAAATTTAGTGCTAACCGGGAGGGCAACCCGGCCTTTAAATTGTTTGCTTGTAATCCACAATAATGCTCCCGGAATAAAATTTGTTAGTCCAAGTGTTTGTTTTAACTTTTGTGTGAACTCCTGCGCTGTCTGTTTACTTTCTGCAGTTTTTGTTTTTGTATTTCGCTTGTTCGCTAACAGCGCAGGAAGAAAAGAAGCAAAAAGAAGAAATCCTGGCATGTGCCGATCGGCACAAGACGTGCCGACCGGCACATTAGCTAGCACGCCAAATCGTGCTCTTGCTCTGGGAGATACCCCGATCTGAAGATGCAAATTAATATGGGGTAAAATGAAGAAATGTGCGGGATATTTGAGGAAGGAAAATTCGGAAAGGTAGGTGCAGTAATTGTCCCGAGAATATTTCAGTGCTTTTGGTGTTTTTCTGTGTCGCAGAGATATACTGGATGATTCTTGCGGAAGAAGGAGGCACTGGCGGAAATTTGGCTCAGTTGCCGACCGGCACGGCGGCGTGCCGATTGGCGCAGCTTGGAAACGCCACTGTAAGGATCGTGTGACCGAGAGGGGGGGGTGAATCGGTGCACTCTAGAATCTATTTCCAAACACTTACACCCAAACAACTCCTAGCGAGTAGTTCTAGTGGCAAGGTAAAGCACACTAAGGAGTATCCTTAACCTATATAGCTAGTGCAAATAGATAACACAATCACACCACACTAGCAACCTAGCACAAGATAGATAGATAACGGAAGACTTAAGCTAGGCAAGGCAAGGAACAAGATGACTAGAGACAAGGCAACCAAGATACTAGGCACACTAAGTAGAGTCCTTGGAGCTACTAGATAGGCTATGACAAGTAAGCACACGAGCAAGGCAATCAAGCAAACCTAGTGAAGCTAGTAGGTACCAAGGTAAACACACAAGCAAGATAAGAGCACAACTCAAGTACTACAAGCAATCATATGAAGTGTGATAAGTAAATGCGAGTAGTAAAGGAGAAGGGATAGAGAATGCTCGTGATGTTTTCCCGTGGTCTCGGAAGGATGGCGCCTTCCCCTACTCCACGTTGGGTCACTCCCGCCGGAGTCTCGACCCCGTCCCTCCGCTCGATGGCGATCCCTCCTAGAGCACACTTCACCCTCCGAGTGAAGTCGCGGGCACGTCCCGCCGGGCTCGATCCCGGGTACTCTTCCGGAGGTAAGGCTCCGCACTTGATGCGTGCCAAAGGGCGCTCCACTAGTGATGGTTCTTTCGCACGGGAAGCTCCAAGACCGTGTACAAACTTGTGTTGACTTCCACAATCTCCTTGGACAGCTCAACACCGACGCCTAACCGGTCTAGGCCTCGCCATAGACCAAGAGTAACAGCCCTAGATGACTCTCTCAAGCCCACACTAGCCTAGAGATCAAAGGATGCAACTTGCTACTCTCTCAAGCACTAGGATCACTCCAAATCCTTCTCAAGTGCTTCACACATCTCCCTCTTGGCTTCTTGGCAGCACCTCCCCTCTTTCCTGGGTCCAAGAGCCCCTCAAAGAGGTAAACAA
Source organism: Eragrostis nindensis (assembly GCA_012490785.1). Lineage (NCBI taxonomy): Eukaryota > Viridiplantae > Streptophyta > Magnoliopsida > Poales > Poaceae > Eragrostis > Eragrostis nindensis. The sequence goes on from JAAXCT010000904.1 coordinate 284,639, forward strand.
CCGACTATATATAGGCCTCCAACCTCAAACTAGCCGTTGTCCAAAAGTACCCAGTCTGCGTAAGGACCGTACAATAGGACCGTATTGTCCGGTCTCCATCTGACCGTATTGTCCGGTCTCTACCAGACTGGCGTCCGGGGAGTGCTGACCATCTTCTCAAACCAGACCGTATTGTACGGTCCCTAGGACCGTATTGTCCGGTCTCCATTTCTTCTTCAGCCAACAGAAACTTCTCCTTCTCTGTTGCTCTTCTCCTGCAAGACCGTATTGTACGGTCTCCATGACCGTACCATCCTGTCAATTGTCCGGTCTCCATTCTTCAACTTCCAGAAACTTCAGCTTCTCTGTCTGGAACACTCCAATAGAGACCGTACTGTCCGGTCCCTAGGACCGTACTGTCCGGTCCACTGTCCGGTCTCTATTTCTCCACTTCCAGAAACTTAAGCTCTTCTGTCTGGAAATCCTCTGCAGACCGTATTGTACGGTCTTCATGACCGTACTGTCCGGTCTCTTCTGCCTTCGCAGCTTCGATCTTCTTGTTGATCTTCTTCTGCAACACTTGATCTTCTTGGTTCCTTCAACTCTCTTCTGCCACTCTAGCCCCTGAGAGACTCACCATGCATCCCATGATCTCTATAACTAGTGTGTACTAAGAGAACCACCTCGAACCCTCTTGATAGTCCGGTTTTTCCTATGGACTCAAGCTAACATCAAACCAAGCAACACCCGCTTGGATCTAGCATGTCCTTAGCCTTGATCCATGTCTTCTCCGCGACTCCATCAAGTCCGTTCTTGTGTAGATGAAGGCAACCAATCATCCTTGTCAATAAGTTCATGGTGTATTGGCGTTCACCACCAACGGACGAAGCTTTCTTCATATGTGACCTATAAAATCTCACAAGAGTGTTAGTCACATTCATGGTTCTCATCCTATCACCAAAACATTCATACCTTAGGGTTTCCCTAGCTCCAATGGTCATGAAGCTTACAGCCACCTCCAGGAATCTTGATGCTACAGGAAGCTTGACATCCACAAGAAAATTTGAAATTTAGGCGACACAAAGCAACGAAGTTTTGAATCGGGCACGGACTCCGCTGCGCCGACCGGCACCCAACCGTGCCAACCGGGACGGTGTCCAAGAATTCGAATCGGATCATCAAAGTCTGCGCACATTGGAAGGAGGAAAAATCACTGACACCCATGCAGCTGCCGAGCACAGGGGGAACACCGGACACCCTGCCTTGGGAAGGAGCAAAAATGCCGACCGGCACGGGCCTCGTGCCGATCGGCACCTCCTGGGAAATTCAAATTTTGAATTTGCTCCCCTGTTTCCCGACATGAGACACTGTATGCAGCACGGGGAAGAGGAAAAGAAATTGCGAAAGCCAAGGCGCGGGGGAATCAGTGCAAGTTTGAATTGTGCCGAGCGGCACGGACGCCGTGCCAATCGGCACATCATGGGAAAGCCACACTTTTGCAGGTGCACCCCTGTCTCCCAACATGCGACACTGTATAAGGCATGGGGAAGAGGAAAAGAAGGTGTGGCAGCCGAGGTACGACGGAATCCGCGAAATTTTGAAATGTGCCGGCCGGCATGGCACTGTGCCGACCGGCGCGCTCGTGGAATTCGAACCGGCGCGGGTTCTTTCTCTTGGACGACTTGGAGAGCTATAAGAGGGGCCATGCCTCCTCCATTTTTGCCACAACTTCCTAGTAACCTTCTCCACTCCTCCACTTCCTCCATTTGCGCAATTCGTTTCCATTTTTTCGCAGGAAATGAAGGGGTTCGGTTCCACGCTCAAGAGCGCCGGCAAGAAGATTCGCCGGGGGTTCAGCTCCGGCGGATCGCACCACTCCGGTGGATCACACCACTCCGGCGGGTAGCACCAATCCGGCGACAACAACTCCGGCAGCGACTCCGGCTCCTTCATCTCGGCGCGGAGGGCAAGTTCGGCGGGCTATGATAGCCCCGAGCTCTCCGTCGAGATGACACCGCCACGAGGGCGGGATGACTTCTACATCACCCACTGCGACATCGGCATCCCTCGAGGACCAAGACCGCGCACGAGGAGCGCGACCGCCGCCGCCGCCGCCGCGGCGGGCGGATCGTCGATGGAGGCCGAGTCAAGCGAGCCGGCATATGTACCGCGCGCGGTTCGGGAGGGGTTCACCCTCACAAGCATGGAGGAGGAGTTCTACTACACCAACATCCGCGGCCGCATCGTCTCCAACATCGACATAGATGAGGAGTTCCTCTCCAAGGTCGGGGTATGGCCGGACCTCCAACAATGCCTCCTCAACCTTGGGTGGGAGACCCTCCACGATCAAGCGAGCAGCTTCGACATCGAGCTCATCACCGAGTTCATCACCACCATGAGCCGCGAGGTGGACGAGCAAGGAAACGACAAGGTCAAGTTCCGTGTGCGGGATGAGCCATACTCCATCACGATCGAGGACATCTCCGATGCTCTCGATTTTGATAGGGAGGCCCCCGTATACGGCGCGGCGACTACGGAGATGCTCGACACGTTTTGGCGCCGCATCCCCGACGCGGACGAGCGAAAGAGGGGGCACATCAAGAACCCCATGATCCAAATTCTTCACCGGTGGATGGCCGCACGCACCACCGGCCGCCTCGACACCACAACATCTCGGACCCGGATTTGCATTGGCTCTACAACGCCATCGCAAGTCCGTGCAAGTGCAACCCCGTCATGACGATGGTTGGGAGTTGGTTTAGCCAACGGGCCAACCCTAAGGCGAGACGAGCCTTTGGAGGCTACCTCCAAACAATCATCTTCCAAGTCACCGAAGGTAACCTCATGACGAAGGAAGATTGTTGGATGTAAGCTTCATGACCATTGGAGCTAGGGAAACCCCAAGGTATGAATGTTTTGGTGATAGGATGAGAACCATGAATGTGACTAACACTCTTTGTGAGATCTTATAGGTCACATACAAAGAAAGCTCCGTCCGTTGGTGGTGAACGCCAACACACCATGAACTTAATGAAAAGGATGATTGGTTGCCTTCATCTACACAAGAACGGACTTGATGGAGTCGCGGAGAAGACATGGATCAAGGCTAAGGACATGCTAGATCCAAGCGGGTGTTGCTTGGTTAGATGTTAGCTTGAGTCCATAGGAAAAACCGGACTATCAAGAGGGTTCGAGGTGGTTCTCTTAGTACACACTAGTTATAGAGATCATTGGATGCATGGTGAGTCTCTCAGGGGCTAGAGTGGCAGAAGAGAGTTGAAGGAACCAAGAAGATCAAGTGTTGAAGAAGAAGATCAAGAAGAAGATCGAAGCTGCGAAGGCAGAAGGGACCGGACAGTACGGTCAAGGAGACCGTACAATACGGTCTACAGAGGAAATCCAGACAGAAGAGCTTAAGTGTCTGGAAGTGGAGAAATAGAGACCGGACAGTTGACCGGACAGTACGGTCCTAGGGACCGGACAGTACGGTCTCTATTGGAAGATCCAGACAGAGAAGCTGAAGTTTCTGGAAGATGAAGAATGAAGACCGGACAATTGAGAGGATGGTACGGTCACGGGGACCGTACAATACGGTCTTACAGGAGAAGAGCAACAGAGAAGGAGAAGTTTCTGTTGGCTGATGAAGAATGGAGACCGGACAATACGGTCATAGGGACCGTACAGTACGGTCTGGTCTGAGATGATGAACAGCACTCCCCGGACGCCAGTCTGGTAGAGACCGGACAATACGGTCAGATGGAGACCGGACAATACGGTCCTTTGTACGGTCCTTACGCAGACTGGGTACTTTTGGACAACGGCTAGTTTGAGGTTGGAGGCCTATATATAGTCGGTTGTTTACCTCTTTGAGGTGCTCTTGGACCCAGGAAAGAGGGGAGGTGCTGCCAAGAAGCCAAGAGGAAGAAGTGTGAAGCACTTGAGAGGGATTTGGAGTGATCCTAGTGCTTGAGAGAGTAGCAAGTTGCATCCTTTGATCTCTAGGCTAGTGTGGGCTTGAGAGAGTCATCTAGGGCTGTTACTCTTGGTCTATGGCAAGGCCTAGACCGGTTAGGCGTCGGTGTTGAGCTGTCCAAGGAGATTGTGGAAGTCAACACAAGTTTGTACACGGTCTTGGAGCTTCCCGTGCGAAAGAAGCATCACTAGTGGAGCGCCCTTTGGCACGCATCAAGTGCGGAGCCTTACCTCCGGAAGAGTACCCGGGATCGAGCCCGGCGGGACGTGCCCGCGACTTCACTCGGAGGGTGAAGTGTGCTCTAGGAGGGATCGCCATCGAGCGGAGGGACGGGGTCGAGACTCCGGCGGGAGTGACCCAACGTGGAGTAGGGGAAGGCGCCATCCTTCCGAGACCACGGGAAAACATCATGAGCATTCTCTATCCCTTCTCCTTTACTACTCGCATTTACTTATTGCACTTCATATGATTGCTTGTAGTACTTGAGTTGCGCTCTTATCTTGCTTGTGTGTTTACCTTGGTACCTACTAGCTTCACTAGGCTTGCTTGATTGCCTTGCTCGTGTGCTTACTTGTTATAGCCTATCTAATAGCTCTAAGGACTCTACTTAGTGTGCCTAGTATCTTGGTTGCCTTGTCTCTAGTTATCTTGTTCCTTGCCTTGCCTAGCTTAAGTCTTCCGCTTTCTTTCTATCTTGTGCTAGGTTGCTAGTGTGGTGTGATTGTGTTATCTATATGCACTAGCTATATAGGTTAAGGATACTCCTTAGTGTGCTTTACCTTGTTACTAGAACTACTTGCTAGGAGTTGCTGGGTGTAAGTGTTTGGAAATAGATTCTAGAGTGCACCGATTCACCCCCCCCTCTCGGTCACACGATCCTTACAAGTGGTATCAGAGCCAAGTGCTCATTATTAGGGCTTTACCGCCTTGAGTCGTGACCGGGATTGCGTGTGGGAAAATGGAGTCCACTCATGATGACGTTTCTAACACTTCCATCGCCTCTACCTTGATTGAGCCTTATGATTGTGTGCTTAATGATATTTCCTACTATCATGTGCGTGATGAGTATGATGAGCTTGTTTTGAATGATAATGAGGATATCACTAACTTCGCATCTCGCTTGTATGTTCTTGCTAGGAAACTCATGTCACGAGGCTATCCATCTATTATGCACAAGCATGTTGTGAAGAAGCTTATCCGATCTCTACCACTCTCGCGGTTTGGTATTCTTGCTTTTGCTCGAGTGGATGAGTTTGTGAACATGCCCTATGATGAGGTGGTTGCTATTCTCTCCTCTCTTGAGGAGGATATCAAGAAGGGCAAGGATATCTCTCATGCAAGTGAAGATCAACACATTGAAGCTCAACCTCTACCCCAAGCTCAATCATCATCTCGTGTTGGTGAAGGTTCTTCTTCTCGGGATCAAGAGGATGGATATCTCAAGCTATGTGATGAGTTGGATCACATCTCTATGGAGCCGAATGAAGATCTTGTTGAGTTTGCTCTTCGGATGGATTCTCTCATCAAGAGGATAAATGAGAACAAGCTTTGGATAGTCACTAAGGGTCAAGGTCTTAGAAGGTTTCTTGATGCTCTCCCGAAGGACAAGTATGGTGATCACATTGAGTTTGAGAGCTTTGAGCTTGAGTCATATTCAATTGAGCAAGTCATTGAGATCGTTACAAGAAGAAGGGCTCGCTCTTTGCTCTCTAACACATTCAAGACCCCAAGTGATGATGAGGAAGAAGAGAAGAGATGATAGAGTTCCCGTCTTCTATTGTGATGATGACTATTCAAGTGCTAGTGATGATGAGCCGAAGCCTATCAAGGATATCCCCGGATGGAGATCTCTTACCTCCTTTCTATGAAGACTACTACAACATGTATGAACCGGGTCTTGCCGGTGGAGCTCACTACCTTCTCCTTGATATGTATGATGAGTTCTACAAGGAAGAGAAGAGACTTGGCTTGAGTGTTGGAAGAGGCTCCTCATATTGTTTGCAAGAGTCAATTCTTTTGAAGGGAAGGAGAAGGTTAGTGATGAGAGTGCTATACGGATAATGTGTCTCTCCTCCCTTATCATCGGAAGATCTATGTCCTAAATGATATGGTGATGATATTGATCGGATGCCTCTCAAGGAAGCTATCTTGATTGCCTTATCCTATGAGCATCAAATGTAAACATTCCTTGAGTACGCCAATGGAAGTGATGAAGTGGGAAGATTTCAAGCCTATCCTCTTGGGAACCATGTCCTACACTTAGGATATGATCGGGAGTGAGTGGAGACACAATGGAGTCACCAAGGCAATGATTGACGCCTTGGATGCATTGGACTTGGATTTTCTAAATGGAGTTCCTATGGCCTACATCAAGAGCAAGCAAGAGGTAAATGATATGTCAATTGATTCTCATGATACTAACACTCCTCTTTGCTTGATGGCTACTTCCAAGGTGAACTACAAGATTGGTGGCAAACATTGGGTGTTGGATAGTGGGTGCACTCAACACATGACCGGTACTTCATCCATCTTCACCAACTTGGAAGAAAATGAAGATCATGACAAGGTCACATTTGGCGACAACTCCAAGCACAAGGTGAGAGGTCTTGGTAAGGTGGCTATCTCAAATGACCCTCTCTATCTCTAATGTATTGCTTGTTGAGTCCCTAAACTTCAATCTTCTATCCGTTGCTCAAATATGTGATCTTGGCTTTCTTGTAACTTTGATGCTAATGGGGTGGTTCTTCATAATGATGCTATGGGTCTCACTATCAAGGGCTTTCGTCATAATAATCTATATGTTGTTGATTTTGAGACTAACATTGTTGCCCCTAGCACTTGTCTCTTCACTAAGTCCGCTCTAGGTGGCTATGGCATCGGAGGCTTGCTCACATTGGTATGGGTCAACTCAAGCGTGTGATGAAGAACAAGCTAGTGAGAGGAGTCAAGGATGTCACCTTGAGAAGGACAAGCTATGTAGTGCATGCCAAGCCGGAAAGCAAGTGGCTTCACCTCATCCGTCCAAGAATTTCTTGTCAACTTCAAGACCTCTTGAGCTCCTACACATTGATCTCTTCGGGCCTACAACTTATGTGAGCATTGGTGGGAATCTCTATTGCTTGGTGGTAGTGGACGACTACTCAAGATATACTTGGGTATTCTTTCTTGAGAACAAGGCACAAGCAATTGGGATATTCAAGAAGTTTGCTAGAAGAGTACAAAATGAGTATGGGCATCGCATCAAGAAGATTCGGAGTGATAATGGGACGGAGTTCAAAAAACTCTATCATTGAAGACTATTGTGATGAGATTGGCATCAAGCATGAGTTCTCGGCTACATACACTCCTCAACAAAATGGTGTTGTTGAGAGGAAGAACAAGACACTTATCACTCTTGCTCGTGCTATGCTTGATGAGTACAACACTCCGGAGAAGTTTTGGGCGGAAGCTATCAACACCGCATGCTATACCTCCAACCGGATCTATCATCACAAGTTGCTAAACAAGACTCCATATGAAGTAATTGTTGGGAGAAGACCGAATGTTGCCTACTTCCGAGTGTTTGGTTGCAAGTGCTACATCTACAAGAAGAGGGAAAGACTTGGCAAGTTCGAGAAGAGGACCGATGGGCATTCTTGTCGGCTACTCGGCTCGGCTAAGGCTTATCGGGTTTACAACACCTCTACCGGCTTGTTGAAGAAACCTATGATGTGCAATTTGATGAATCCACGGGTCTCAAGAAGACCCTCCTCTTCTCATATTGTAGGTGATGAACCCGTGGAGGAAGCTTTGGAGAACATGCCCATTGGTGAAGTTATTCCTCGTGAAGACGAACCTCCGACACCTCCTCCAACAACTTCATCAAACGGACCTTCTACGAGCACATCTCAAGTGAATCCAAGCTCTCCCTCAAGTGAACAACATCAAGCACCTTCAAGTGATCCGCAACAAGCATCTTCGAGTCAAGCTCCATCAAGCGAACCGCAACAAGCGCCATCAAGTCCACCTCATGCATCTACGAGCCAAGCTTCACCGAGCAATCAAGAACAAGCACAATCTACTTCAACTCAAGATGATGGCTCGGGTTCACCTCTTCGACACAAGACACTCACATCTCAAGGGAGCAAGCCGCAAGAGATGCGCAAGACACTTCGCCGGCTCCTCCTCCTCCTCGACAAGAACCTTCAAGGAGCACAAACCCATTGCTCGGGATCATTCACGTGATCTCATCATTGGGAGTCCTTCTCAAGGTTAAAGACTAGGAGAAGTCAATATAAACCTAATTATTATGAGATGAAGCTAACATTGTTGAGAACTTCTCTTTTGTCTCTACCCTAGAGCCGAAGACGATCGAGGAAGCCTTGAAAGACCACAAGTGGGTGCTATCCATGCAAGAGGAGCTCAACAATTTCAAGAGGAATGATGTTTGGAAGTTGGTGAAGCGCGCCCAAGCGATCCAATGTCATTGGCGCTAAGTGGGTCTTCAAGAACAAGCAAGATGAGAAGGGAGCAATCGTGAGGAACAGGCAAGACTGTGGCGAAGGGCTACTCTCAAGTTGAAGGCGTCGATTTTTGACGAGACTTTGCCCCCGTCGCTCGTCTTGAGGCTTAAGAACACTTCTTGCTTATGCTTCTCATTTTGATTTTAAAACTTCACCAAATGGATGTGAAAGTGCATTTCTCAATGGACTAATCAATGAAGAAGTTTATGTAGAGCAACCTCCCGGCTTCGGAGGACCCCGAGCATCCGGACCATGTGTACAAGCTTAAGAAGG